>JAEKIV010000217.1:0-47355 GCA_016801325.1 Hypholoma fasciculare
GCAGACTTCGGCCGGCATATATCTAAAAATACCTTATTCCCTTTCTGAGAATAAAGTTCGGGGTCAAAAGTGAGCAACTTCTTTCGAGCAAGTTCCAAACGTCGAAGTGTTGACCGCACTTCTCAACCTGTATACCAATTGAGGGTCATTGGGATATTCATTTCGATCCTCACTGGCACATCGTCAATTTTTATCTATTTGCAAAATTCAGTGTGTTGACAAATGCACGGCCCCTTTCGAAGTACCTCTGGAAGCCTGGCATTTACAGCAAAGCAAGGCTTGCCCGTTCTGTGACTGTCCTTCCGTCGCGACACGGAAAACAGAATACACAGGGTGAAAAAGGAATTAACCGATTAGTTGATATAAGATCCTGAATACAGCGCGTAAACATTTTTTGTCCCAAATGCGTTGCACAAGTCAAGAGCGATGTCGTTGAAACAATGTATACTCGTCACCAAGAAGATTTAATAAAAATACAGCCAGAGGAACACCAAACAGACTCTAATATACACCCGGTATTGTAAACAGCTTCAAGCGTCAAGCTACACATGTCATGGCGCATCACGCCTGTGGTCGAACGCGGTCTCCGTCTCCAGCGCATTTTTTGAGGCTTTCGCCATCTCAGCTAAGTGTTCTGAAGAACAATCGAAGATAAGCAACATATCAACAACAAACAAGAACAATAGACATACTTTCAATCTCCTTCAGCAGCTCCTCCTGCAGGTAATGCACATCAGAATCTGGTTTTGTCGCCCAAACCTTTTAAAAAAAAGACGCACCGCATCAAGCTGTTCGCCCAGCACACAGCCCTCGCCCTGGATCCCGTTGAACTGCACGCCCTCAGCACTGCCAGACGGCAGCGCACGCGTCGCGATAATCGACATCAGATAATCCACGCGCCGCAGTACGTCGTGCGAAAGCGCCGCAAGCTGTGGCGCACGCGCGTCCGTCGCAGCGTGCGGCGGTTCCGGAATCGTCACCATCAGCGTCGCACGGCGCGCCTTCGTCCCCCCACTCGTACCTGCACCAGAACTCGTGAGGATCGACGTCGGATACAGCGGCGTCAGGCGGTCCCCGAAGAGCGTCGAGTTGGTGGAGTGCAGAGTGTCGTGGTCCCGCCCGGAGGGGAGCGACATGGTGTGGACGCTCGCGTGCCGGTTTGCGGGGTGTTTGGGCTCGGGCGGTGTCTCGGTGGGCAGGTGGGTGATAGTTTCGGATATGATGATGCTTTTGTATGAACTGGAGAATGCCTCGGCGAGGACTTAGAAGGAGACAGCATAGCATCAGGTTAGAGCATCGTCTAAGATGTGGACCGACGCACTGGATATAAGAATGGTCATCGTTCCCACTCCGAGGAGCGCCCACACTATGAAAATAGAGCGGCCTGCTTGCGTCCGTGGTGCAAGTTCACCTGGTTAGATATTTGAGAGGGAACATTTATGTGTAAAACATCTGGCTTACCGTATCCGACCGTCGAGAAAGAAATAAAACCTACGATGCCGAATCAGATAATTTTTCCCTATGCGTGAATACGATAAAGATGACTTACAGAAATACACGGCAGAGCCAAAATCCCATGCTTCCGTCTTCATGAATATCGCTGAGCCGACCTAATGAAATAGTCAGCTCTCTCCGGTATAAATGTTAGCAGAACATAGCGCACCATCCAAAAGATGAAGAATAAGCTCAATGACACGCTGAGCCGAGCATAAAAAGCGTTCTTTTCCACCGTCTCGAGCGATTCAGGCACATATATACCATCCTCGTCATCGCCCAAAGTCATAGAAGTAAGCGTCTTGTTAAAGGGCACCCCATGCGCCCCATGAGAATGGCCAGTCCTCTCCGCAGCGTCCCCCTCGCCGTCGTCAGTCGAGCTCGGAGACTCGTTCATTTCATTACCCGGACCATGTGTAACAGCAAACGCGAAATTGGCCAGCAGCGAAACCATGCCGCCGACCCGTACGTGCGTCAGCGATGGCGGAAGCATCCCTGCATCCGCACCCCCCGTGGCGAGGTACGGATGGCGCCAGCTCGTCGCGAGCGAGCCCTCGCTGCTGTCCGACTCAAGGTACTCGTCCTCGTGCAGGTTGAAGTCCTTGGGGATGAGCTCCGAGAGCGGGAGGCCCGCCTCGAGCGCCGCGGTCTCCAGCTGCGTATCCGTGAGCGCGCGGAGGTTGAGCCGTTTGTGTCCGGGCCCGTAGACGTACTTCCAAGAGGGGTCCTCCCACTCGCGCCATGCTTCGCCCTTCATGCGGCGCCACAGGCGGCGCGGCCACGAGTACCAATGCCGGAGCCGACCGGCGTGCCCCTGTCGCTCCTCGTCACGGTCGTCGACCCAAGTAGGGAGCCCCTCGGCGTTGAGGCGCCAGTGCACGGCGGCGCGCCACCGCGTGCGGATGTTCCGCTCCCGGGCGTGGGTGCGTGACAGGCGCATTCGTGCCTGGACGCCCTCAGCTGCTGCTTCGAGAAGCGCCTCGCGGGAGAGCGCCACCAATAAGGCGAGGTTCAGTATTCCACCGGTGATAAGTAGGCATGCAAGGATGCGCGTGCCGGTTGAATCGGGGTGTATGTCCCCAAATCCTGCAATCCGTGTCAATATCTGGTTGATAGGTAGAGAGCGACGATAGCTCGTACCGATAGTTTCAATCGAGACAATGGCAAGATAAAGACCATCCAAGAACGTGATGTTCAGCGTCACAGCTAGAAGAGCGGACCCAAGTGACACATAACAGAGGAGAATGATGAGTATAATGAGGAGCGACCGCTGTTTGACAGTCAGACCACTTCCTATAGATATAATTAGGATGTGTGCTACGAGATGGAAGACGCTCTTACCTGAGTGCGTAAAGTCTTTAGTTCGTAAGTAGTCGTATATTAAAGTAACATTAGTTGTCGTCGAAAATATTGTTGAGCAGACCGTTAACCAGAATGACTGGCCGTATGTGAAGCCATCATCAAACCGATGCACCACGCCGAATAATGTGACGGCAGGGATATTTATAATGTCTGAGGAACACGTTAGAATGATCGGCGAGCAGGATGGCCGGGACATACCATGAAGAGATAGAAATATGATGCAAAGAATTGTCATGAGTTTGATTCTCCTTTCTGAAAAACGAATTACGAGACATGTATTGGCCAGAACGCCGCAGGCCATGCTGAATGCCATCCCGACGTCGAGGAGCAGTGGATTCTGCTTGACCTCCAGCAGCGAGTGGTTGTCGTCAGTTCGGACATACCAGTGGCCTGTGAGACTGGGTATGGAAAGCATGATGGAGAAAGGGATGAGTATCCCAGAGACAATAGGCAGTGTGCGGTATGCCGCTCGATCGACGTGCAGGCCGTTCTGGTCGCCTAGCTCTGGCTCATACTGAGTGTTTGGGATGGTAGGCCGAACCTGTTGTCGTGAACTCCCTTCACCCCGCTTTTCTGAACCATCGTTAACGGTGCCAGAGCTCCCAGGCTTCTCCGAGATACGATGGCGGATACCGTGACCAAAGGACACCGAGAGGAGGTGCATTCTTCAGGCGACACTCAGTGTCTCCTTGGGCTCTGTTGGACAGTTGAGAAATGGGGCGCGATTAGAAGGGTATCTTGGGTTCGGGGAAGAATGCATGCCTGAGATAAGGGCGAAATCGCGGGGATTGTCCTGGGCCTAAACGAATTGAGACTTGGTCATGAGCCGAGAACGGCAGGAACCCCAAGAATTTGGTCCCTGGCCGGAAGGATAAAAACAACAATCGGTGCTGCTTGGACACTGCAATGCAGCTGTGAACATGATGAGTAGCGGATCAAGCAAGCGTACAAATAGCTTTCACGAGAGCGCAACACGAGCGTGGATCCGTGCTCGGCAACTGGCCTGACCGAAGGGTCACGGTAAAACTCGGAGCCCGAATGCTGTGGAATAATTATAGAATGAGGCTGAAATAAGGGCACTACAGCTCGAGTGCAACGTTCATGTTAGAGTAGACATATCGTATCGTGAATAAGAAGTATAGTTGTTCGAATCGATTGGAAGAGCATCTGGATATCTAACGGAGTAAGAGTTGAAGTAAAAGTACAGACTCCGCCACAAAATGTTCGTTCCGTTCGGTCGCCGGCAGTTGCCGACCAGGTCCAATTATTGCTTTTACCTATTCCTGGAAGCCATTTCTGGCAAATACGTTTTTAAACCTAAATATATCCTGATATGGGAGTTTGCAGGGGCGCGTTTCTCACGTTGACATGAAAATATTGGCCATGATAAGATCTAGAGTGACTTGTGAACCCTATACATTCTCTTCTGCCCGCTACCATAACACAGCATGTCTGCACCCTCCCAGGAAGCCTACAAGGCTGATTTAATCAAACATGCGATGTCTGTAGACGCCCTTAAATTCGGCTCTTTCACTTTGAAATCTGGGCGGTGCGTTCGCTTATATGAATGCTCACGACTCCTTCGATAATTATGTCTACCACTCCGGCTACCCCAGTATTTCCCCATACTTTTTCAATGCAGGCCTCTTGAGCACCGGCCCGATTCTCGCTACCCTATCCACCGCATACGCCACCGCGATCTCGCAAGCTCTCAAATCCAAGGCCTTCCCTGAATTCGATGTCCTGTTCGGCCCAGCGTACAAGGGCATCGCGTTCGCCGCTACCGCCTCGTTGGCACTGTACACCCAGCATGAGGTCCCTGTTGGGTTTGCGTACGATCGAAAAGAGGTCAAAGACCACGGCGAGGGCGGCAAAATGGTCGGCGTCCCCGTGAAGGGCAAGCGCGTCGTGGTCTTGGATGACGTGATGACGTCTGGGAAGGCCGTCCGCGAGGCGATCAAGACCGTCCTCGACCACGGCGGAGAGGTGGTGGGTGTCGTGCAGGCTCTTGATCGGGAGGAAGTGGGCCAGGACGGCGTGAGCAGCACTGTGAAGGAGATTGAGGGGCTGGTTGGGGAGGGGAGGGTATTGTCAATTCTGCGCATGCGGGATCTGATGGTGTGGCTTGAAGAAAATGGAATGCACGGAGAACTGGAGAAGATGAAGGTATATTGGGATAAGTATGGCCTTAAATCAACATGAGTGTATCAAATCGTTTCACCATGTTTCTACCTCCCTGGCCTCATGATCATGAACTTCTCGTTGCGAATCGGGGGCACCAAAATCAGATCTGTCGGGTTGAAATATCTACAATATCTACGAGCCATCGGTTATTATGCAGTGTTACTCAGATATTTATGGCGCATGCGACAGAGTAGTCATCTCGCCGCTCAGCGCTCCGCACTCTAATAAGCGCCCGCTGATATGAGTAGTCTTTGCTGATTTCTCACAGTATTATTTAATCTATTACATCACACTCTAACATTTTCCATGAGCATTAGAACGTCTACAGCTCCAGGTCGAGCTTCTCATGAACATCGTGCGTCTTCCGGGTCAGAAGTATAATCTACCGGGGTACTAGCTGGTACTATTTCCGAATCTGTGGCAAACCTCGAGGAAATTTCTCGGATTTCAGGAGCAAAAAATAATGCAATTTTTTTTGTCTTACAGTGATACTTATATCACAGAAGCTATCTTTCTTGCGCTAGAAGCCCGAACGACTCGACTCCAGCTTCCCGTCTTCTCAGAGTTGTTGAATGATTTGATTCGGCGCCGCGCTTGCAGCTTGCTTGCGGCGCGCCTCGGCGCGTCCCGACGGTTCCCGCCTAGGCCGCGTCAACACGTGATGACATTCGCTGAATTTTGGTCCTCAAGCTCACGTCCCGACTCCCGATCATCATGTCCCTCCACCTCCTCCTTGTAAACGCCCGTAATGCGACGAGAACCTCAGCCATTAGAGGATGTCTATCATCTTTTAGAGGAGTCACACCCTCCACGTCAAATCTGAACCGCTCCGAACGCGGGTATGCGACCAAGAACAAGACGAAGTCTACCGCGACGATCGTCCCCGGCTCAAAGCAACGCATCACGGACGAGGCTGCGCAGCAGGAATATCAGAAGGCAGAGGCGGCAATGAATACGTCAGTGGACTGGTTCAGGAAGGAGTGCGCGGCCTCGGAGACCCGAGCGGCGGGGCGTGTGACTCCCGCGCTGCTCTCACCCGTGCGCGTCAAGTTGCCCGACAATCCGAAGACGCTGCGGCTGGAGGAGGTCGCAACCGTCGGTGTGCGTGAGGGCTCGACGCTGCTCATTACCCTGTTCGACGAACATGTGAGGTTCTCCTGTGCGAATTGACGATTGACGACCGCCGCTCACGGTTGGCGCTAGTAGACCGTGAAACACGTCGAAGCTGCACTGTACGAATCGGGCATTCCTGGCGTTGTCCCACATCGTCAAGACGCGCGCACGATTAAGGTGCCCATTCCCCGGTATGTGTCGCTGGGTTTGTATGCGGGTGCAGTCGGTGACATGACGTAGACCGACGGTGGACGCCAAGAAGGAGCTATTCATGGCCGCGAAGCGCAAGGCGGAGGAGATCCGCGTGCAAGTTCGCAAACATCACGCTGCGAGCATCAAACGGGGGAAGTACGAAAAGCACTCAATTGAGCTCGAGGAGGTGCGCCTGACACTGACGTTCTACACGCATGATACCTGAGGCTGATTCGCTATTAGTTCCAAAAATTGACGGACAAATATGTCAAAGAGGTGGATAGCATCCTCGCAGATCTCCAGAAAGCGACCGCTTCGAAAGGATCATAGATTCGCAGTGCTACGTCTTCACTCGTGTTTTTATAGACTTGCACAACTATCCTATGCACAAGTGCCTAGATGAATGACTGGTTGACCACCTGCGACGCTGCTTTACGAGTTCCTCAAGGTCATCGTGAAACTTGAAAATTAGGTTTGCTATCGAGATGTTTTCACTCGAGTTTTTTCCAAAGTTCTAAATGCAGCTTTCCGACGTGAATAGCTGATATGAATAGGTTAACCTTCACATCAAAATGTTCGATACAACGTCAGTGCTCAAGAAAATTTGCAGCACCGCTGCGACACGGAAAAACAAGGTCACCGTCTTCCATGCCACGTCAGTCCCCCGATCCTTTTCCTCGTAACAATACATACGCTTTAACTCGCATATCATTTATATATAGGTGGAATATTGATACAAGGTCGGCAGGCTCCTCCCCGGCTAAATCGACGCCAAATTTTAGAATTGACACGAAGCACCGCGAGTGTTCTCCAGCGCTCATTCTGACCGCGGCTTGGCCCGCAGGAGGCCGAACAGCTTCCCCCGCTTCTCCTTGGCGACGATGGCTTCGCGCACCTCATGCTCGATCTCCTCTTCTGTGATGTGCCCGCCGAAGGCGTACCACACCACGGACGCCATACCCAAGACGGCCGTCAGAACACACCTAAATAGCCGGCACCATAGGACGTTAGTTCCCGGGCGACACCCAAACAAAACGGAACCACACGCACCCGAACATCGCGACGATACCCTTGGGGAGCCAGCCGAGCTTCTGCAGGTACGGTCCAAGTGGTAGCCCCGTGAGGTCCGTCGCCGACGCGAAGCCAGCGGCGTTCCCGGAGTTGGGCTTGCCCAGCGCCGTGCAGTACTCGCTCATTATCGGCGGGAAGTTGGGCGCGAGCTGCTGCGCCTGGAGCGGCGCTTCAATCAGCTGCACGGCGAGCCCGACCTCGAGATGCCATTCGATGTGGCCTGTAGGGCGGGTCAGCTATGCTCTGGGCACTGCTCGGTAGGGGACGTACAGTGCAGGAACCACACGCCCGGGTTGTCGGCGACGACGCGGAGCGTCACGGACTCGCCTGAGGGGATTTGGATGGTGTCGCGGCGCATGGGGTTTGCCTGGCCTTCGACGATGGGTGGGTTGAGCGTCGGGTCGTCGGAGGTGTAATCTGTCGACCGGCCGACGATCTGGACTTTATGCCCGTGCAGATGGCTAGGGAAAACGGCGCGTCAGCACAGCAAACACGGATCAGGGCACGGCGTAATTCAAGCGACTCACAAGGGGTGCTTCCCGCTGTCCGCGTTCTTGATGATGATCTCAACGACGTCGAGGTGGTCGAGCACGAAGCTCTGCGGGCCGTACGCGCTCGCGATCGTCGCGTTCTCGCCGAGCGTGAGCTCGGACAGGATCGCGGGCACGAGCGGGGAGTTGTACGTGACGTTATTGATGATCGCGTGGTTCGTGCCGTCGTTCATCGTGTCGAACTCGAACTCGAGCGAGATCGTGCGCGTCGCGGGCTGCTGCGGGATGACGACCAGCGGCACGAGATCGATGTCGTCTACGTCGTGGTACTCGTCGACTGTCCCCGGCGCCATGAGCGGCGCCGACGAGCTGTACGTGATCGAAGATGTCAAGTCTACATGCGTGGTTCAGAATACGATGGCGCGGCAAGAGAAAAAAGGATGTACTGTAGACCAGGTCCGCTGGGATAAAATCGAACATGTCGGTGTCCATGTTCGCGTGGATCACCCAGTTCGCGGAGGTGTCATTGCGGGCAGTGACGAGCACGGAGTAGCGCTGCGCGACCGTTACACTGAGGAGGTCAATCGGTGATTCCTCAACATCGGTCTGCTCGGCGTAACACAAGGGGAAGAAGGGTGGTCAGCATGGAGCTCCGGTGCAAGTGCGGGGAAGCTTACGCCGTCGACTTCGATGATGCGCATGTCGTGGCCGTCAATCCAGAAGAAGAAAGCGGAGAAGGCAGATGTGTTGACGATGCGCAGGCGGTACGTCTTTCCGGGCTCGAAGGGGAGGGTCGCGTTCTCATTGAAGCCCACGGCAGAGGTCACTGACGGCGGGGTTGTTCCCGGGATGGGTCCGAGATACGAGGCATTTTGGGCGAAGTAAATCAAGCCCGAGCCTAATCATCAAGGCCGCGTTAACTGCTGCTGTGTGGAATATGGGGAAGGCATTACTAGGTATGGGTTCAGCTCCTCCGGGATTGGCGATGTTGATAAACTGGTTAATAAGAACAGAGTGCTCGTCGTGGTACCAGTCGCCTATGACGACTGTGAACTCCTCGTCGTAGCTGTGCGCCTCTACGGGAGGGTGGATGACAACAGGTGCGCGTAGTCCGTCTACGTATTGTCCCTATTTTGAATTAAAGTGAGCGGAAGTCAATCAGGAATCTTAAATCCTTACCCCCGCATGTGAGTGTACCCAGTAAGTACCCCATTGGCCCGACGCATTTATAGGAACGACATAGTCAAATTGAGAGCCTGGAGGAATTCCACTGTACGTGCAAAGCATGAGCTTAGACGTCGGTACCAGAGATGTGAGTTTACCATTCTGAGACTCCCTGGGCTCCGTCCATCCATGGGGTGGCGTTGAAGAACATGCCATGGTGGTGCAGTGTCGTAGCTTGGTCGATGGAATTTGTCACATGGACCAACAATGAATCATTCGTGCTGATGTCTATGGGCGGTGGACTGGAATTATTTCAGGTGAGTGTTGGTTTTTTATTGGAGTTGCTTGACTTACGGCCAAGTGTTATTGACTCCGATTACCCTACGCTCTTGAAGGTTGTCTGGGCTGGCGTTGTCGACCCAAGTGATGTTCCACCATATTTCATGCACACCTGCAAGCGCAGGCGCGATCAGGAAAGCCAGAAAAATAGAAATGGCAGACTTCATCCCGCAAGGCATGGAGGTGGCGGGGATAAATTCCAGGGCGGGAAGTTGGCTACGCCCATATATGATGCCCTGGTTTAAGAGCGATCCGAAAAGATGCAGAATCGTTAGATAGAATCGGGTTAGCTGGCATGGGGCGGGCTTAATGCGCTAAAAATAGGGAGGGTCCAATGTAATCTGATAAGTAAAAATAGCCTCTGGACGAAATATAATCTGATAAGAAACGGCTGCCGTATATCATCCCCCATTTATCTGCGTCACGGAGGAAGAAGCTTGCATTTAGTTCCTGTAACAGCTAGATTTCGGCGGAAATTTCGGTTCTTTCGTGTCGTATGGCTTTGACAATGGGAACGACATGACGGTGTGAAATCTAGGGCGGCCAAACAATACGCTGCTAGCAAATTCTTCATGTGAGTTTTGGGGCAGGATGGGTATGCTATGCATGTGCTTTCGGTTCTCCTGCGTGCTACATCAGCCTCGTTTGCTGATTCTGTGGGATTTATGGAGAGTACTAGCGCTAGGGAGGACAATCTGTGTGAGAAAGAATCTTATCAGATGATTCATCTTATCAGATTGCACCCTCAAAACCCGTCGATTCGTTATCAGATCCGACCAAACAACTTGGTCCAGACATGTGCGCCAGCGGAATCTTCTGACTTCCATCCTCGGACCTGCTACCGACGCTCTTTTGCCGAACCGGCCGCCCGTTCCTCTTCTCTCATTTATGGCGCCTCAAAGCCCCATCCGGGACCCCTGCTTTCTTGCTCTCTCAATTGCCCTCCCGCCGCAAGCATGGGGAAGAATCTCTTCTCCGTTCCCATTTTCTTCATCGTGTTTCGTGAAACCCTCGAAGCGGCCATCATCGTCTCTGTCCTCCTCGGTTTGGCCGAGCAGATTGTCCATGATGACCCCCCTAGCAGCCAGTCAACGACGGTGAGAACAGAAATATCCGAGAAGGCCAGCAACGAGGGCTCGTCAACCGACGCCGCAGAACAAACGCTCGACGAGCAAGTCCAGAGGCGTCGCCTCATCCGCAAACTGCGTTTCCAAGTATGTTTTTAAGGAAACTGAATTACTGCTTTCATACAATAACTCTCGGCGCCCAGATTTTCCTGGGCGCAGCTCTTGGCCTTTTGATCTCAATTTCCATAGGAGCCGCGTACGAGCGTCTATTTCTTAGGTATACAGTATACTTACGCTTAATAGATTTATAGCTGTCTGGTTCACCAAGGCCGCCGACTTATGGAGCAAGTCTGAAGAACTCTGGGAAGGTTTGTCAAACGGACAGTTTTTTGACTGGTGAACAACTTCTAACTACTTGGGTTCTAGGTATATTCGAACTCGTTGCTGCTCTCATGATCTTCGTCATGGGTGTTACCATGATGAAGATGGACAGAGGTAAACCGATTCTCATTTTATTGACTTGGGGGCTCTATGCTCATTCTAACAGCCAAGGCTAAATGGCGCGTCAAGCTCCAGCGCGCGTTCGATGGAAAAAGTCGGTTGTTCCCTTTCTGTCCATAGCAAATTTACCTGACTGTATACCTTCAGAGGTCGACGGAAAATCTACCACCGGAAAATGGGTACTATTTATCCTTCCCTTGATTACCGTTATGCGCGAAGGTAATTCCCTTTCCCTACCTAGGCAATGAGCGGTCGCTAAATACTTAGCACGCACGCAGGTCTCGAAGCTGTCATCTTCGTGGGCGGCGTGTCCCTCGGCCAGCCCGCCGTGTCCATCCCCATCGCCGCAATCGTTGGTCTCCTCTGCGGCCTCATCTGCGGGTTCATAATCTACCAATTCGCCAGCCGAACAAGTAATCTTTTTCCTCTCCACTCTCTTCACCGTGATTAATCCTCCCATGCCCATGCAGCGCTCACCGTCTTCCTCATCGTCATGACTAACTTCCTGTTCCTCATCGGCGCGGGGCTGTTCAGCAAGGCCATCGGCGCGTTCCAGGAGAACGCATTCAACCACCTCCTCGGCATGGACGTCGACGACGCGGGCGGCAACGGGCCCGGCTCGTACCCCGTGAAAGGGAACGTGTGGCACCTCGACTGCTGCAACCCCGAGAGCACGTCCTCGGGCGAGGGGTGGACCATCTTCAACGCCATCTTCGGCTGGACGAACAACGCCACGCGTAAGTCCCCATTGACTAGAGCTTTTTCGAGAGGCGCCAGGTTGACCTTTCCGTGTTTTTCACAGAGGGGAGCGTACTCTCGTACGTGTTCTACTGGCTCGCGGTCATTGTCACTCTGATCGTCATGAAGTACAAGGAGGTACGATATATTTTACTTGTTTGTCCTATAATATCTGCTAATGATGACGCGCGTGTTGTTGTAGGGCCGCACCAAGCTCGCTGGGCGCGAATCAGCAGCTGGCGCGCGCCGGCGCTACGTACGCGCCCAGAAGCAGGCTGCAATTGATGTGCAGGAGACCGACTCAAAGAAGGACTCCGTCGGTGACGAGACGCACGCCGTCGAAAGCGGCATCGGAGAACTTCCCCGCTAAATCTACTCAGACCTTGCGGCAAAGCTCATTGCATTGTACCCGTCCACCTTTTCTGCGCACCGTCTTCCAAATTATATGTTCAATGAATTGCGTGCTTAAAATTCAGCTCTCCATGTAGAAGCCTTTTTCGCGTTTAAATTTAATGTAAACTCCAGGCTTTCAGCTTCAGCAGCAAAACATTAAGTGCACAGACGTCGGAGACGTGGCTGGGGCCGTCCCCACCTGCACCCCGACAGTCCACTCCAACAAGTCCCCGATGATCGCACGCAAAAAACTGAATTTACCCTTCGACAGATCGCTCATCAGCTTCCGATAGCTAGAACCTTTACCTAGCCTGGAGCGCATTACGTGGGGGCCACCTCACATTTAGCGCACGCCGCATGATACACATAATTGCACACCGTCACTTATTTTTGCGCGCTTTCCACCGTCAAATAAGGTTAAATAAAATAAATAGCGGGCGGCCCCGCTAATGCACCTGTGATCCCATCCCATGGTTCGCCCATGGGGCTTATCAGATAAGACAAATGCATCTTCCCGTGGGATACGTGCCACTAGCACTCGCCCAAGCGCAAGCACGCACCCAGCGCGGACCTTGCGCGGAGCACACGGCGCGGCCGTACGCGTATGTCGCTGCTAATATGTGAAAATACACACCATTCCAGCTAGGCAGGACACACCCCAGCGCAGACAGACGAAAAAGAAGCCCTGATGCATGACGCATGATGCCTTATCTGCGCTGCCTCATAAACGCCAGAAACCAATATCGCTGAGGTCCGGGAGCCCATTTGAAGTGACACGCCAAAGTCGCGCATCCGATCAGGTCCACAGGGCTATTTGTTTAACAAGGGTCAGAGATCGGATGCAATACACGATTTTTACTTTACTGCGCTAGGAATGGCAAAAAATCTCGGAGAATGCCTCGCTGAATTCAGATATGTATTTGTGGACCTGAAGAACCGCTGCCAACCAGGCGGAGATAGGCAAGCCCTGCCTTCCAAAAGTCCACCGACTCCACTCCCTATTGCAATAAATTGAGGTACATGTACAGTTTTTTCACTGGATTTGTAGATGAAAGATACATCGCGACAGAAAATACTCACGCGTGCAGGTACACATACGCACCCATAACATTTTTTATAAATTTCCGTTACTCAGAGCAAACTCAGGCTACCAAGGTTATTTTTAGACAACATTATCTATAAATAGATTGGCCATGCTGTTGTCCCGGAAGACTGGTATGAGGTCAACGTTGCATGGGAACTAGGCGGCATGAATAGGCAGAAACATTGGCTGTAGGGCGTTGCAGGGTTTCATAATCTGACATGATAGAATTGCGGAGCAGAAGCTGTTCGTATTTACAGAGTCCCGGCCGCCGTCATTATCAGGCACATCTGTTGCTACTACTTACCAATTTTGTTCTCTCAAAGAAGCAGCAATAGACGCAAACGTCTAGATGTACAAGAAGATCCACCTTGCAAGTGGAACATTATATTGAGTACAAGGTTATTCACATCTTTGTCGTTGTGTCAAGAGAAGTAGATGTTACAGAAAATAATATTATCAAGAAACAAGCCCAAGCTCAAGCTGCAATGTCCAGCCTAAACAAGCAGTACAGCAGCGTGGGCGTCATGCACACAGGACACCGCGAGGTCCTGATAACTGCATCCGTGATGCATCTGCCGCAGAGTCAAAAAACGTCAGATTAGCTACCATCCTGAATAAATTAAAGAACATCACTTGCCTGTTACAAAAAATATGCCCGCACATGCTCGCGGTGATATCGTCGCACGAGTCTGCAAGGCAAACACGACAATGCAGAGGGTTCAAGTTTGCCTTGGGTGGTGGCGCGCCTTCTGAACCCACTTCCGTCTCAGAGAGCCCCACTGCCCCGTGCTCCGACGCAACTGGGGTAACAGTCCCGGGCGATACCACCACCGCTCCCACCGCTTCAGGGAGTTCGGCAGAGAAGGCGTCCGCGCCCGTAGCGTCAACGCCTTCGTCCACGGTGATGGGGAGGTCAAACGCCGCCTCGAGCTCCGCGGTCGGCAGCTCGTGTGGTAGCGGCGTCGGCGCTGGAGATGCGCGCAGCGCGTCCATTGCAATCGCGGTCTCAGGCTCAGGCTCCTGAGGCGACGTGATGAAGCTCTGGACAGACGACTCAGGTGAGGCCGTTGGCGGGAGGAGCGATGCAAGCTTGGGCACGTCTAATTCTGGGTCGGCGAGCGGTGGCGCGGGGGGAGCGGGGAGCTCCTCGACGACGGTGACGGGAGACTGGAATTCCGTTGGCGAGTCAGGCAGCGGGCGCCGCGCCTCAGGTATGTCGTACCCCGCGATGTCAATGGGCGTCGCAGCGAGAGGCGACATCGACGGCAAAGACTTAAGGCTCATTGGGGAGCTCAGGTCCGGCGGCTGAATAGGGCTCGGACTTGCGCATTCGCTGAACAGAGATCAAGCTGTCAGTTTGAGTCGCATAGTATCTAGCTAAGTGAAGAGCATACCTGCTCGGCGTCACTGTGTACATCAGCCCGTGCAGAGTATTGTGAATTGGCGTCGACGACGCAGTCGTGGGCCTCGTGTCCGCCTACATCATCCCAAAAATACGTCAGCCGCTATTATATATACGAGGTAAAATAGAAACGCACATCATACGCCCCCGACCCAATGGGCGAGTTCCCCAGCGCGCTCGATGCAGGCGACGACACCGTCCCAAGTGACGGCGAGTGCACCAAGCTCTGCGGAAAGACTCGCAAGTGCGCCTGCGCTGGAATCTGCTGCGCTGGAATCAGCGGCGACGGCTCGGGCGACTCGCACACCGCCGTCGTCGGGCTCGGCGCGTCGCCTGCGGGGAGAAGGCGCTCGAACGACGCCGAACCCATCAACTCCTCCCAGTTAATGCTCTCCGTGCTCGTGGAGCGCGCATACCGCCCAGGACCGTACGAGAACTGAGACGATGACGCATGAGTGTCGCCAGCGACACTCGCGGCGGCGCCCGCGTACGTACCGCGCCTCTGCGGGGACGCGTACGCCGTTCCCCCGCTGACACTAGCGGCGTCCGAGCGCAAGAGCGGGCGCGAGGGCAGACCAGCCGTGTTCATCTCAGTGAGCAGGCCCGGGCGGCTCAGCGAGGCGGCACGCACACTGCCAGGGTACAGGAGTGGGTGGAATTCCGAGTTGCGCACAGGGGAGAAGGAGCGCGCTGCGACGGCGGGCTGAAACTCCCGCGAGCGCGGCGGTGAGTGCGCAGGATCGCCCCAGCTCGACGATGACGCGTTGGCCGCGCCCTGATACCTGTAGTATCCGATCCTGCCGCTTGAGTATGAATCGACTGTGCGCGGTGGAGATGTGGTGTGTGGGATACGTGTCGGCGAAACTTGCACATTCTGTGAAGTTGCGGGATTCAGTTTACATACACAGAGAAAGTGGAGAAAAAATTGTACCTGTGTCAGGTTCCAAAGTTCTTCTATCTTGACACCAGGGCGGGGGAGACTCGCTGGACTGTACGGCGGCTTGACGTCAATTATCGGAGACGAGAAGCCAAGTTCCAGACGAAGGTCAGGGGAGTTTATTCTCCTTTCACCCAATATTAAGCTCTGAGACAGATGGAAGTCAGATTTGGAGTGGGCGCTGTAGACTTCTACTCTCACCTGTATAGGATTCCGAGGGCTCAGAGGCGTGAATCCAGTACTACCATAAGCCGATGCGTCTGAGCTTAAAGGCGTGAATCCGGTATTACTAGAAGTCGTTGTTTCCGACGTCTGCTGGGAAATAGGGTGTATAGTTTCTGGGACAATAGGTAGTGCGGCGGCCAATTTCGGGGTATGTACGGTTTCCGCGTGCTATCGATAGTATGATTATTTAAGCGCAGACATCTAGTTCAATAAGAATCAGCCTACCAAATCTTTCGCCTCCGTATTCGCAAATCCCATGTTGCACCGATCGCATTTGGGATGCGCAGAAGATGTCCATAGATGCGCTTGGAGTAATTCTGACGTTTCAAAGCTAGTGCTACAGACAGAGCAATACTGCTCCGGGTGAACCGCGGACATGTGCTGAAAATATCTGAATCAATGTTCGCAATGGGCTGGGGTAATGCACGCATACTTCAAGATAATTTTGCTCGTCCTTACACCCCGTGTTACAGCAATGGCACTTCGGATGGTTGGGCGAGTCCCAATAATGGTTTTGAAGCTCATCATCGTAGAATAACTTTCCTCCGCAGGGAACACACGCGGATTTTGGGTGCATCATGGAGCGGTGCTGATGTGATAATACGACAATGATATGAACTTTTTGACTCAATCTGAGGCGACTTGACTCGCACCTCGTCGCACGCCGCCTGGTCTCGAAATCCGCGCCCGCATTTCGTGCAGTTGGGATGCACATTGGAACCGCGGTAGTGGTCTTCAAGCGCAAACGGTGCGTGGTAGGGCCGGTTGCACAACGTGCAGTCGAACGTAGGCGGGTGTTTCGCCGCCATATGCTGCGCATATATCCAGTCAATCACAAAGTAGGCCGATGCACAACGCGAGCAGGAGCGACATACCGCGTCGTACGCCGTCTGGCTCACAAAGCGCCGATCGCAGCTCGTGCAGAACGGGTGCCACGCGCTCGAGCTGCGCATGTGCTGGAGGAGCGCCTCCTTGGTGTTGAAGTGCCGGTTGTCGCACTGGGGGCACACTGGCATGATGCTGCTGCTGATGGTGCGGGTACTGGTGCGGCTGCGCAGGGTGCGCGGGACTCAGGGCACCGGGGGGAGATGGCAGATGCGGCTGCAGCGACGGCTGCGGGTTAAATGGGGAGCGCACGCCCGCGCCTCATGTTTCCGTCGTGTTTAGGAACATGCACTTGCGTGTCCGCGCTGCCTTTGGGGCGCGAATCCCCGCATCGCGTGCCCTGGCGCTTCGATGCGGCGCCGGGGAATGATAACGGCAGCAGCGTCGGTCATTGAGCCTGCCCAATGAACTGAGAGGCTCTAGCATTGGCACCAGATGAGTTTGCGCGAGATCTCACCTGGTGGTGGAAATAGACAAGGATCAGCCGAAAATGGCCCATCCTCGAGGCATCACTGATGTCATGCCACATCATTTCCCACGAACACAACGCTTTCAGCCGAACATTTGCCGACGTAAACGAAGAAAAAAAACAAGCAGACTCAGCGTGGAGGCATGCAAAGTTCCTTTTTTTTCTGTTTTTTACAGAGGGATTTCAGTAATCCAGTAACATCTACAATTTGTATCATCAAATCCTGGCAGGAGTCAGCAAGCAGCGACCTGCACATCATTTTGAGGCTTCCCAGCCTCTGGTGTGAGTCGTAAAAAATCATAAGAAGATTGCCCATAAAAGCCTTCGGCGTACAAATTGGAGAGCGGGAAATGATAAACAGAACTTTATTTCGTGTGTGGTTGTTGACATTCGGTATTTTGTCGACCGTAAACAGCAGTCTCTATATCTCGCCGCCACCTTCGAAGAGTCGCGTCGTAAAGATTGGCGAGAAGAGTCAGACTGAATTACAAGCGCCTACATCAAGTAATATAAAGCTTAAATATGTAGCACTTTATCCAATTTCGTGAGTCGCATGTCAAAAAGGCATATACGATGGAACTATAAATGTCGCGTGAAAGCTGTTGAAAGGTCATTGGAACGGGTATCGGAACGGATTTGATAGAAAACTCTGCTTGAGCAGTGAGAACTTCCGATTTCCACGTCCAGTCATATTGTCGCAGATTGTGCATTGAATTATATTACCATCGTAGATTTATTACATATTTCTTCTGTGAAGAGCACTCAATGGCGAAGAACATTCACAAAACCCTCCATTACCAAACTGGAATAACGGGCGCTTATTGTATAGGTGGTCAATGTTCGGCGTTCGACGTGGCTCACAGCGCACAAACACAAACTGGATACAGCGCTCAGCTTTCCAGGACTTATTTCGACAAGCATGAAATCAGAATGCGCTCGCATACACGCTTGTGAGGTTTGAATTTGATGCCTGTGGTACGCACAGGGGCAAATTGGCTCAAGGACCCATACCGGTTAACCCCGTTCTTCGTTGATCGGCATGAACATGGTTGCACGTACGCTCAAAGGGTTCCAAATCAGTCTATAGAAACACCTGCGAAGTTCAGCGCTAGGTAAACACAACATTGTTCCTTGTAAAGCCGCGACTACTTATAAGTACGACAACGATCAAACTCGCACGCAGGATTTATGAATCCGTATTTGCTATTATCTGGGTATGATATTACAGAGGAGAATAGAGTACAGCATAGCGACAAGAGATGGTCGTAACGGCGTCGTCGAGATAGAAGAAAAATCAGGCGAGAACGATCTAGGCAAGATAGAGCTTGTACGCGGTGTTCCACGCCTTCTTGCCACCGGTCTCGATGACGTCCTAAAATAGCAAGGTCAACAACCACGATCGCGTGCGCAGCGAACGAAAAAGCTTACTCCGTGACAAGGGATGATGCGGTCGAAGTCCCATCCTGAGACAGTGCGCGCGTCGCGCTTCATCTCCCTGTGCATCACAAAAGTCCCATGAGCGCCGCTCAAACAACCAGACAAAAGAGAGATGACTCACTCCTTGTTCGTGCCCTGCGACCACAGCAGGCGGGGGTAGATCCACGAGTTGGGTCCGAAGCGCAGACCGCCAATGCCAAGGAAGCGCGGCGACTGCTTTGTGCGCGAGTATTGCTCCTTCACGGAGTGGAGGTTGAACAGCAGGTCCGCCTCGATGAGCGTCTTCGACGGCTTGTGCAGGAACGCGACGTCCTTGTTCTCGAAGCCGGGGAAGTACAGGTGCTCAATGTCGTCCTCGAAGCCGTACTTGGCGTCGACGGGGTCACGACCCCAAACTGAACAACTAATTAAACAGAGGCGACTCAGAATAAATGAAAGAGCTTACCACCGTCGAACTTGAGGTCCTTGTCGTCGTGGCGGATGATGGCCGCCTCGGGTGCAATAAGCTTGGCCTCGGGGTACTCCTTCTTGAAGTCGCCCAAGTACAGGTGGTGCACGGCGTCAGCAGATACAATGAATCTATTTTAAGACAGTGTTAGAAGCTCTGCAGTGGCGCCGCTGGCGCGACATATGGAAGATGCGTACTTGACGGGGCCTAGCTCTTGGAGCTTCGCCTTTGTCTCGGCGTCGAGAGGCGTCGAGGCGAGCACCCAGACACCGCCACTCCTCAGCTTGATGGCAGTAGAGCGTCCGCCGACGGGCCACACGCCAAAGCGGGCGAACGGCCTGGACGTCATGTTAGCTATCACAAAGGGCGTTGAAGCTGCGTCGAACAACGCACCTCGAGAAGATAACGACTCCAGGAGCGACCTCACGAATAACTGTCTCAGATGGGGCAGACATTGTTGTGCGGATGGGATGTTTTGGTGTTGAAGTGAAGGAGGCGAAGGGGAGAATGCAATGGAGGAGCGGAGCAGCAGTGCGCGGCTATTTTATGCAGCGAGGGCATGCACCGACCTGACATCATTCACGAGGCCGAGGTATGCCTTGCCTCAGAAATGATCAAGCAGGATGAGCAAGCATCACCGCCGATCACTAACCGATCACATGTTCGTATAAGCCAGAGCTCGCCCTTCATGTTTCCGCTTCCGAATGATCGTGCACGACAGAGATTGACACACAGCGACGCGATGTGAGCAGCACGCTTGATCCCGTCTGAATTCAGGACGCACCGTGCACCCAGGAGATTTGCGATCGTTGCATTTCGCCTCTAATTGGCGATTGCACGGGCCCACGCGGGGGCTATTGTTTTGTTGCAGTTAATCTGAATCAATGTCTTGTAGAATGCGTTACACGACCTGAGGGTTGTTAGCGGGCCCCCGGTGGCAGTGGTGGACCGAGGTGGGTAAGCCTGGCCATCATCACGTGCAATCATGGGGGGAAACGGCGGCTTAGCGATGGGTCTAACGGACAAAGGCGTCGACCTGAGGCCGTTGTGTGTCGGAATGACAGGTCGCCGCCCGATGCATCGTCAGCAGCACCGGTTTCCAACGCGCGGAGCCAAAAATGCTGTGCGCTGCGCAGTGACTCAGGCTTTATTCATCGAGTACCATGATCACGATTTCACCTGAAGGTTGTTCGAGGACGTCGTCCATCCACCGGCGGCAGGGCGCGCGTGACGATCGTCTGCACGAGAGACTTGCCGCACGATTGAGATCCTCGAAGACGCCATGCACCGGAGAATTGCCTGTGCCTTGCAAAGCAACAGGAAAAATGAGCGTTAGCGACCACTTAAAATAGCCTCTTGAAAAAATAGACAATGCGACGAACAAGGAGTAAAGGAGAAACGTTTGAGAACACGTAGATCAGAGCATCTGCTCTCCAAGGTGACAATCTGTGAGAGCTCCGAAGATGTAGCGTGCTCTGGAGGCAGCGAAGAGATTACGGCTGTGGGCGCTTAATGAAACAGTATTGAAATGCCCGACTCACGCGACGGTATCCGGACCGCCGGTGAATTGCTGAAATATAGAAATGTGGATCTGTGACAAGTTCTCAATAATGATGTCAACAGGCGAGCGGAAAGGGACTTGCCATGCCTCCATACTCGTATCCACAATCACTATGGAAGTCGGCGTGCACATCAAACAAAAACCGATGCAAGAGGAGCAAGGGAGGACGTCCCATACATATGTCGAGGGGAAGCGGAGCAGGAGCAGACGCCACCTTGGCAGCGCTGCGGCCCAGCGACTTAGTTGCGATAGCAGATTGCCTGTAGTCGGTTCGAAAAGATAAGGCTTGAATTGACTTGATATAAAACACGCTGGTCCTTCGCCCACACGGAATCGCCAACCTCATTCCCTCGATCGAAATTAAAAGCAGATGTATTGTTAACAGGGTACACAGCAACTAAACGTACATGGTATACAGAGCTCCGCAGAGCAATAGATTATGATCCGGGAAAATCGAAAGCAGGATGCGTCGGTCACAGGAACTAGTCCTCGTTCGTCGCCTTCTTGAGCATGTCTTGCCAATCCGCAGCTAGCCGGGTCAGTGTTTTGCTCCTCGCTAGAAGTGGGCGCATGTCAGTTTATTGTCCCAGGTCGACAACAGAGAAAAGACATACCGAAAACCGACAACACATCTTTCAACAAATCGCGCTTCGACAACCCAACCACAGTGGGGTTCCACGTCTCCTCCCGCCCACCAGGCCGCCTGCGTAAAAATGTCAATTACGCACAAAGCCCACCCGCGAAACACACGCACCAATAGACAGGCCCAAACAGCTCCCGCACAAGCTCCTCCGCCTTGCCTCTGAACCCCTCGTCCGCGATCTTCTTCGCGTACACAAGCAGCGCCTGCCGATGCTCTTGCGGGCTCGCAAGCAAGCGCGTCGCATGCATCCGCGTCTCGAGGTGCCCAAGCGTGAGCGCCGCGCCCCACCATGCGGGCCGCGGCTTCTGCGCGGAGGCGCTCTCGTCGACAGCGCCCGCAAGGGAGCCTTCGATCGCGGTCATGATGCCGCGGTTGGCGGTGGGCGCGTTTCCGCGCTGGCGGCCCTGCCAGACGTCGGAGCCCTCTGCCCACCATGTCTCGGAGAGCTTAACCCATGCTGCGAGGGCACTGTCGTATGTATACACGGCGCCATTTGTGCAGTGCACAACGGGGGCGCCATTCTCTCTGACGGATGCGGAGATGAGGGAGAGGTTGGGGGAGAAGCCGAATATTGTTTGGGTGGATACAGGAGGGAAATTAGCAGCTTGCTTTTTTACATTCCTGATGTGTTTTATATGAGTATGCGGGGATGAAGTAGCATGCGGATATCGTTTGCTCACCAAGAGTACAACTGCCCATTCACGGTAACAGCAAGCAGTGCATGCTTGTTTCCGTCCAAAATTGCACATGGATAACCAAGCGTCAAAGTTGGCATCAATCTAAAGGAAATGTTAATGGCTAAGAACGACAGCAAAAAATGTTCGTATTTTTACCTTCTTCCGTTGTGAGAATATACATTAATACAACCATCTTCCATCGCCACTGCGCAGAAAGAGGTCGTGGCTTTCACTAACAGCGCCGCGGCCGGAAGGTAATCGAGCCATTCTGTGTTCTTGCCAGAGATAAACGCAATTTCTGTCGTCCCTACAGATAACATTCAACATGATTGCCAAAGAACATAGAACAATAACTACACCTACCTGATTCTTCCACATTCCGCGCCTCGAACACCTCGTATTGTCCCTGCACCTCCGAGTTCAGGTATGTGAGCAGTGGCGGCACCGGAAGCAATGGCTCTAGCTTATTACTGCTCGGCCCGCCCGCCCACGGTCGCGGCGCGCGTTCCACGCTCGCATATGACGGTGTCCAGCTCGGGATTGGCTTTGGTACATGCATCTCAACCGAGCGGTCGCCACCCAGCGTGCGCGGTCGAATCACGGGCTTCCCGCCGTCGTCCGAGTCGTACGCCTTTCGCTTCCCGCGCGCGCTCGCCTGCCCCGCAGTATCATACGCGTCGATTTGCACGTCGAGCTCCATCGGCTGGCCCACGTCTCCCGGAGCCCAACTGTCGCCCGGGACAACGAACTGCTGCTCTGACGGAGCTGGGAACGAGTTCGAGAAGCTGCGACTCGGCGTCTGCAGCGGGCCCGCGCGCTGTGCTGGCGTGTCCGAGATGTGGCTGAGCTGAGCACGGCGCGCGCTCGTGGAGATACCATTTGGTTGGGCCATAGAGGATGAAGCAGCTGGGGTCGCTGTTGTGCTGCTGGACACGAGTGCTGCGCGTTTCTTGTCCTTTGGCGCGCGCTTCGCAACGAGGATGTTGACCCTCTCCGGGCCGTGACTCCCGGTGCGCCCATCGAAGCCGTTTGCCTGCTCCGTCTGAGCGCGGGCGATCTTCGCAGGTTCGTGCTTTGATACGTGAGAGTAGCCTTCCGGGAGTGGGGGCGGTGTGAAGCCGAACTTGGCGAGGTATTGCTCCTGGTCAGTGTGAGTAGCGATGCCTTCCAGTTCAGATGCATCGAACTGGAAAGCGGCTATTGTACCATCGGATGAGGCTGCGTACAACGTTAGCCCATCCCAAGACCAGCTGAGATCCATTATCTGTCGCTCGAAGACTTCTTTGGCGACGATGAGTGGTCGAGCCGATTTTGTTTGCCATACGGAGACGGATCTGTCGTCAGCACCGAGAGCTACGACGGAGCAGATGTTGGAAGTAGATATGGGTGCCGATGGATTTCGGAGGAAGATGTGTGGATTGTATGAAGCGACTTCGACGGTGTTTTCATGCCCTACCAGACTAATTTCGGAGGTCCAAGTATTTCGTGTGATGACAGCTGCAATGAAGACGTATCCCTTGTTATTTGTTGCATTTGATGCCGTTATGTGGGCGCCATCTGGAGACCAGCTGTAAAAATGTTAAAAAATAATTTAAAAAAATGAGCCCACAGATACACACCTCAGCCTCCGAAAAAATGTGCTGCCAGGCGAATCTTCGAACGGTTTCCGAACCTCAGCTTCGAGTGACCAGTCCAAAGTCTTCCAAATCTTGACTGTTCTGTCATCCGATTGCGTGGCCAAGAATTCGCCTACAGGATCCCAGCAAACACCTTTCACAAAGCCTTGATGTTGATCGAGCTTTCGAAGGCGCTCTTTCCTGCATTCAGTCCGGTGGCACGAATCATAAGATCAAATAACATACCTAGTGTAAACCCACACCAGACCATCACCGCCGAATCTAACCCAACAGAAGCAAGGTATCGATCTCCTGGGGACCATGCGACGTCGGTAACATCTGTTTGAGTCTCAGCAAATAGTTTGGATGTGGAATGGACAGTGCAGTCAAGAGAGATTACTGCATAGAGTACTCCCATTGATCCAATCACACTGAGACTTCGAGGGCAGGACATTCTTCAGAAGAAGAGCGAGGAACGCAACATGTTCACCCGCCGGATGGCGGCTGGCCGGTGAAATTGAATGTACGCACCGCTTTCGTGACCTTGCAACCTTTTGAGGGGTTTCCAACCTTCCACGTTGATTTCATCCGTGCCCCAGACTTTTCCGCGAGCATTTCTACTCGCCCTTTAGCGTGGTTTTCAGTTTCAACGCGATGAACGCCACTCACGGGTCATGATCCCATACCATCACCGTCTCGTCGTCGCTACCACTTGCGAGCCACTTGCCCGAATGCGCCCACCTAACAGTAAGTACCGGCCCTGTATGCATGGTCAAAGTGCACAGTGACTTGGGTGGCTTTCCAGAGTTTTCAGCTGCTTCGTTGAGGATCGGTTTCGTGCTCCATATCCGAATTTTCGCGTCTAAGCCACCCGTAGCTATCCGCGAGCCGTCTGGATGAACGTGAACCGAGAATATTGAGACCCGTTTGCTGTTCTGGTCCGATTTTGCTGAGTCCTTGTGCATAACCCATGCGGGCTTCGTGAAGTGCATAGTGTTTCGTGAATCGCTTTAGTTTATGACAGAGTCGATAGTCTAGGCGTTCCTGGTACGCTGCCAAGGTGTGTACGGACGTCCTAAATTGCTGAGCGCCAGAGTCGGATAAGCGCACGATATTCGCTGGGCGCTAAGGACCAAGATGAGCGCGCAGGAAATTAGGATGACTGTGTTTGTTGCCGTTTTAGGGAAGACAAATTCGGACTCAACACTTCCACGTCCGCACACGTCCACCACCACCTCCAAATCTCTAGTTTTGCTCGTTTCGGCGCTTGCTCTCCGACCAATCGCATCTGTATGCTTATATTGTCCGCCGTGTTCCTTATGATAAGTTTCGGTATCTCTGAGGCTCGATGTCGTAGACTGGCGCAGAAGCTCGTCATTTGATCAAAAATCGCGCATCTCATGCAGTTTATTTCACCCGCTGCAGAAGGAGACTGAATAATGAAATCGAGTAGTCCACTCATAACGGTCCGTAGTATCTTTCCTTTTCACGACAACATAGGCAATAGTCTGAGGCCTATTCATCTGGTGCCCATTTATGCAGGAAAAATACGGCTGTACGAACCGCACCGGGGATGAAGACCGCTCGGGCCAATGCTGGATATCTAGATATCTCAAAACTTCGCCACACCGGTTGCATATTGCGCCATATTCAGGGTCTAGTTCTCATAGGCAAATCATAATATTTGCATTTACAGCCACTGTAGCTAACACGGTCAGAATCCGTCGTTCGCTATCATTGGTTATGTGACGGGCCTGGAAGATGGTGTGCTACATGGTGCTAGAGTGTGAATCATATGCTTGGCGCATCCAAATCGCTGGAGTTAGTTAAATATCGAAGGATGACGAGGGTCATCCGGTGTCTCCCATTCCTCAGGCGTCATGTCTACTGTTCTTCCTCCGAAGATTTCGAAGGAAAAATCGTTGGCTTCTTTCGACGGTGACGACATCGATAAACGCGGCTCTGGAAAGCATGGGACGTCCGCGTCAGAGTCTGTCAGATCAGTTGACAGCGACGAACTAGTCGACTCCGATCCTCAACCATTCAAACTCTACGATTACTTGTTTCGGCGTCATTTGTACAAGCCGCCAGCCCTGGATTCGATTGCAACCCGGCGGTCTGTCTACGATGACGCTGATCTGGCACCCCACTACTGGCCTAAACAAGAATACGAAAATATCCATCGCTTCGATCCCAAAACTCGTTGGACCGTCAGGGAAGAAAGGGTAAGCATGCTCTCCTTAGCGATTCGCTTGCATCATTCTCTCTCGGAAGCTGCTGAGGTTTTTTTACAGGCCTTGGTCAGGAAGATTGACTGGCGGGTCATGCTCTGGGCCGCGATTACCTTTTCGGCGCTGAATCTCGACCGCAACAATTTGTCGCAAGCAAATAGTGATAACATCCTTGGGGACCTCAAGCTGACTACCAACGGTGGGTCTCTCGGCCTTTCTTGAACGCAGTAATTGTGCTAACAATTCATTCATAACTTAGACTTCAACTTGGGAACAATCGTTTTCCGCCTCGCCTTCTTGTCGGCTGAACTACCATCGCAGCTCGTTTCTAAAAGAGTGGGTTCTTTAGCTATGAAATATGACCGTCAGCCTTATAACATATTACTCTACAGCTGGGCCCTGATCGTTGGATTCCGATACAGATGTGCATGTGGTCAATTGTCACCATTGCTCAATTTTGGCTCACGGGGAGATCGAGCTTTTTAGCTGCACGAGCAATTCTTGGGCGAGTAATTTCCCTTCGATACGCTTGAATATATCATTAATTAGGCTCAATAGATTCGTCCAAGGCGGATTTATCCCAGATCTAATCTTATACCTATCTTGTAAGTCTCCCTATTACTGGCGTATGTTTATCAGACTGAGGGTATCGCAACAGATTTCTATACCAAACACGAGCTACCATCGCGCCTCGCTCTATTCTGGGTGTCTTCAAATGTCTGCACAATATTCGCAAGTTTCCTTGCCGTTGGAGTTCTAAAGATGCGAGGTATCGCAGACAAAGCCGGCTGGCGGTATGTCCCTCAATTTATTTGTATCACTTCCTTGAACTTACGGACAGCGGTCTGGTAGCTGGCTCTTTTTGGTCGAGTGCGTTTATTCACCTGCAATCATGCCTCGATGTTGGCACTTACCCACTCTATGTCAGAGGCCTTATTACCCTCACAGTTGGTATCGCCACATTTTTCATGATGCCATCTTCTCCGACACACACTCGAACATGGTTCCGACCTAAGGGTTGGTTTACCGAACGAGAGGAGTATATATCTACTGCCCGAATCCTGCGTGACGATCCCACCAAAGTATGTCGCGTTTTGCGTATATCTTTCGTTATGGGCTGAACTGTACTGTTTCAGGGTGATATGCACAACCGTGAAGCCCTCAGCCTAAAAAGATTGTGGGCGACGGTCTGTGATTATGACCTATGGCCCTTGTATCTGATGTACGTCCTAAAATTTCTTCTGATAACGCGAAGTAGCTGCTCATTGGATTCTAGTGGACTGCTTTTCGGCATACCTGCCTCTCCTCCGGCGTCATACTTGACGCTTTCCCTAAAAAATCTTGGGTAAATGCTGTTGCGCAACATTGGAAAAGACAGGGATATAATACTTTTGATTCCAGGTTCAAGACTGTCAATATTAATCTGCTCGCCATCCCGTCCCAAGTCGGTGGAATGGTGACTATGTTTGTCCTAGCACTCGTCTCCGAAGTAATCAACGAGCGCTCGTTCATCTCGATGTCCGAGGACTTCTGGTTGCTGCCCTTCCTCATTGCTTTGCGCACGCTTCCCAGCACTGTGCCTCCTTGGTCATTCTACGTAAGCTGTTCAGTGCTTTACGGTGCTTATACCATTTTATCAATCACAACTCTTACTATAGGCGCTTTCTACTCTGCTCATTATGGCGCCCTATTCTCATCCACTCCAAGTCGGGTGGGTCTCGCGTAACTCCGGAGGTGTTGCCACGCGAACAGTCAGTGCATCAGTGTACAACATGTAGGCCTTCGTCTTGTCATGTTCTGGGGTAGCCCTTTGCTAACAAGATCCCAGGTTTGTTCAAGCCGGTGTTATCGTTGCAGCCAATATCTACCGGGCAGACGATGCGCCTCAGTGTACGTTTGTCATAATATCATTATTATATTTACGCTGACCTTCGCGTGATAGACCGTCGCGGCAACAGCTACCTCATCGGAATCTGCGCGTTCAACATCCTCATCCTGTACCCTAGCACAAAAGCTTGGTATATCTGGCGAAACAAGCAGAGAGCAAAAATTTGGGACGTAATGACTCAAGAGGTTTGTTTATTCGTGCTTCCAAGTTCTTTCACGAAGCTAATGTGAGTTTTGATTTAGCAAAAGGCTGAATATCTCTCGACTACAAAGGATGTCGGGAACAAGCGTCTTGACTTCAGATTTGCACACTGAGTCTCTACTTGTTTGATTTTACTGTACATATATTGTCTTCTGGGGTCATTAGTATTACTAGTATGGAATTTATTATATTTTCTGCCATTGAGACAGAGAGTTTTGAGTGCCTCACTCTTCATTTCCAACTTGGTCCCAAATTGGAAGCTGAGTTTGTTCTAAATTTGTCGTGATTCTCCCAGATTCCCACATTTGGCAATTTTTGGAATCCACTCTGCAACTTGAGTTGAACTTGAGGATATCCTGAGGATGCGCATCAAACGTAAATTAATAGTATAGAAGAAAATATGTGAGGCTTCCAAGAAATCAAATTATTATTGGTAAAACTAGATTCAAATGTTGTTCAAATGTTCACCAAGTTAGAGTTGAGTTGCAAGCCAAGTTGGGGCTCAAATTATGCTCCGGAGTGTGATTTGCAACCAACTGGGGTTTCCAAATTGGGCCAAGTTGTGACTCAAGTTGGCAGACAAGTTGGACCCAATCAGTCTACCTTGAAACATACTAATAATTATTGACTGGCAGGAAATCCAAGGAACTTGCAAGGAACATCACTGTTTTTGACAATTGTATTTTGCTCCTGTGTAGCTTTTTAAACAAATTTCACAGTTTACAATATGTACCAAGTTTCAAGGGAATTTTTTGGAGTGAATTTCAAGGCAAAGTAAGTCTTTCACTCCACCATTTTGCCACAGCCTTTGCAATATTAATTATCTAAAAAGGTGTAACACCAAAAATAGATCAATAGCTTAGTTAGCTTAAAATAGCAATCATTTGCCGGATGGCTGGAGCATATTATGAGAGTACAGTACTATTTAAATTGATTTGGCCATCACACATCACATGCGGAGTGGCCATGGCCAAAATCAGTTGGTTGTCCTGTGTCACAGCACTGGTGGCCACCACAAAAAGGTCTAAAAATAGCTCAAATATTCAAAATTTCACCTGGAGGACCAAGCTCTGGCTGAAATTCTGTGTTTGTCACAGGGTATTTTTGAGTTGGCCAATGCCAAAATTTCAGCCACCCTTGTCATGCGCCCCACCCCCAGCCAAATCAATTGAAAAAGTACAGTAGGCCTTGTATTATGCTTTAAGTAAACAATAGCATTTAGAATCAAGTATATAAAATGCACTTTCAAAAGAAGTATTAAAGCTCCAATATATGTTTAATTTGCTTGGAATTTGTTCTGCATAGGCCTGGGACTGGTAAATTGACTATTTCAAAATTAAATTTTTTGTTTCCCACTTTCTACTCTGCTCTCAGGGTGATTGTCTCCAAATGCCTAATGTTTGAGGACCTTGCTACCTCTCAGGAATTTGTCAGGAACTCCACTGTGTGAGTGTGGGAAAAATCAAGAAAAATCCATAAAAGGAAAAGGTAAAACTGCTTGCCAATCAACTGTCAATTGACTAGGTCAACATTCTTGGGTCTGCCTTAAACATAGAAAACTTTCCCACAGTGGGACAAAAAATGCATTGCCTTCTAATTGGCTGTTGCTGGTATTTGATAAGCATATGTCACTTGTAGTTTTCACACATTGTCTCTCTGTTTTGCATAAGTTTTATATTGCTATTATTATTTGTGCATACCCAAGGGCCAAATCACACAATACTTTGCAAAATTCCCACTTTAACTATATCACCCTCATCCATGCTTTTAACCAGGCAAACTATTCTATTCTAATTATAAACTAGCTTATGTAATTTGAATGGCATTATTTTGGCGGCCATCGTGAGCCACTAGTTAACAAATACAAATAAACAAGCTATATAACGTGGGATCAAAATTCAAATTAGATTTTATTCTTGTCTAACCCCCCAACTCTTGCCAGCTTGCCAGTGTACTCCAAGTCTTTTCCTGCTTCTTTTATTGTGTTTTCTATTGTGGTAAGTCAGTGTTTCTATTTTGTTTTTCTTATTGTCTACGTCCTGTCCATCCTTTATTTGGGCATTTGGAATCTCCAATCTGCTTTCCTTTGACATCATCCTAGCACAGCCTCCAGCAGCCCATTTGCAGCCCATGTGTGTAATGCTTTGCATCGCCAAACTGCATGATTTGAATAAATGATTGATGTGTAACCAGCCACATGCATATGGTGCATGTAATGATGTACAGTGCAGTAGACTGGTCTTGTTTATTTGCATTCTCAGGCTCAGAAGTTGGATTGTGGTTTTGAAGCTAATGTGTTTGATTATATAGAACCACCAAACTGTGTTTACTTTGCACATTACTGCAACATTACTGATCAACTACAAATCAACTATAACTTCTAAATCCAATCTAAATCAGTTGGATTTGAGATTTGCTTTCTGAGGTATGGTTTTAAGTTTAATAACTAAATTTATGCATTGATCTTATTAGTAACATCAACCCAAGTGCACCACTTGACGAGGATTGTTTTGTGTTGAAATATAAATGCATTCTGGTAATAATTTGTTATATTTTATATTCAATATAAACTAACACTTTACTTCAACTCAGTCCACTCACCATTGTACGTTGGTATTCTACTGAAGTTACTGTGTCCTAAGCATTATTTAGGGTACATGACCTGCCAACATGGTCACCATTGCCCAATTTGGGAATAATTTCCAAATCCGGATTTGACTCTGACGACACCGATTCCGAGGTAGATGAATTGGCGTCTGACATTGATCAAACCCCACAAAAATACCTGGCGACAAAGTACAACAGTTCGCAAACATCAAATTCGAGTCCTTCACGTGGCGCAACTTTACATCAGCCAACACGCAGTGTTGCCCGAGCGGCTGCAATTTCAAGCTATGAGTCATATATAGCAAAGACTGGCACTGTATCAACTTATCCCTCCGCTTCCACTACCACTGGCTTTGCAGGCCGACCACCTCCGAGCGCAGCTAGCCACCGGTCTGATCTTACGAAGGAATCACCAAAAGCGATAGCTAAAAATGACACTCAACTCTCCAAAGATGATAATTCAGTAAAGGCCGCAGCACAGGACTCGAAGCAAGCACTGAATGTACACATAGCGGAAGATCCTGCGCCTTCGCATACACCCTTGCATACCGCCCGAGTCCCGGTTCGGCCTGCAGTCCGTTCCCTCGCTCCGCACTTTCCTCGCCGCACGGCCCTCCTAACGCTCCGAGACTCGTCCGCACCATACGTTCCCACAGCACCGACTACAGCTTCCGCTTCCGTGTCCAAGCGTCGTCGTCTGCGCGAGCGGCATGCCAAACCACAGTGGGTACCCCCGCAGAGCGCGGCGCGGCGCGCAGCTATGGATATTCCTGCCCGCGAGGTGAACCAAAATGAACTCGAAGCAATGACAGAGGCAAGCATCGCCCCTGTACTATTCGAGAAGAGGTTTTTACGTCAGCCGAGCGAAGATCAAGTGGAGGCAGCGATGCGCATGAACACTAGGCATCTGCTTGGAAGGCAGCCAGGCAAGAATTCACAGAGTTTAGAGGAGCAGGCGCGTAAGGGTTCATCGTCAAGGACGGGACGGACAACGGCAGTGTCGACGATGACGCGGTCGGTCCGCAGGGATCTCATCATCGAGAACATCTTTGGCACCGGCGAAGAGGGTTTGACAAGCGCGTCGGAGGCGTAGAGCGCGCAGAGGCTGCTTCCGGACTACCGTTCAAAAGTCATTTGAAGTGTTTCTTCTGCTAGCACACATAGTCATTATGCCATACAACAACGCAGATGTTCAAAATGAATCGCGCACCATTTTCCGAGTCATTCCGCTCGACCACAAAGCAGAGGGAAAAGCCTGCGACATTTACTGTGGCGCAGTTTCTACTTGGCCAGGAAACCAGTTGTTTGGGCCGAAAGTGGACTTGATCGACCACTGCCCGGTCATTGGGGCCTTCTTGACGTAGGGCCTGGACGCTACCTTCTACGCCACCGTGGCGGGAAAAATGGACTAAAATATTGCATTTGAAACATAATCCAGTCAACAAGAGAAAAGTCAATCTGAGCAGTAGCCTCATAACAACGATTCCAGCGAGGCCCGGTCCACGATGGCTACGTCGTAATGCGCCGCTTTCGGTGGCCTGCACTGGCAATATCAAGGCCGCATCTCCAATGTGGCAGCCGATAAACAGGACGAACCTTATCGGAAGAAATCAAGAAATCACACAGCCATTGTTGTGTGGCATGGTGGTCAATGCGTATGCCAGCGGACTTTTAAAGAGCGTTGGTTGATCAGTGCTACAGCCAAGTCGCGTCCGTGAATTTCTCCCTCCTTTCTGCTCCCACCCACCTCCCACTGCCTATAATTCCCCATAATGGCCGAGAAAACTACTGGATATCGTCTCGAGTACGCATCATCTGCGCGTGCTAAATGCAAAGGTCAGCACATAATTCCACGCATTATCGCCCGCTTGCTGCTGCGCCGGTCGCTGAACTCGTGTTCTTGCTCTTGTGCGCTCCAACAGGCCCCAAACCATGCTCAGGTGCGCTTACAAAATTTACTTTCTTTCACCGGATTTTTCTCATTTCTGGTCTGGTAGGTACGGCTATCCCGAAGGGCGCCCTGCGATTCGGGACGCTCGTCGACGTTGGCGGCCACAATAGTTTGTAAGTTTCAAGCGCGCACGGGCCCACAGCAATGCAGCGCATGCTGATATCTTGCCGCAGCGCATGGAGGCACTGGGGCTGCGTGACTAAGAAAATTCTCGAGAACGCGAAGAATCAATTCAGCGAGGCATCTGAGCTCGACGGCTTCGAGGACCTGAAGCCCGAGGATCAAGAGAAGATCACCAAGGCTTGGGAAGATGGCGCCGTTGCTGACGAGGACATCCCCGAGTCTGCGCGCAAGCCGGAGGCAGAGGAAGGGGCTGAGACCGACAAGCCGAAGAAGGCAGCCGCGAAGAAAGCGCCCAAGAAGAAGGCGGCTGCGGAGGACGCTGATGAGGAAGGCGCTGATGAGGATGAGGCGCCCAAGAAGAAGGCCAGCACGTCCAAGGTAAGTGCGTCGCTCGTCCGTTGCGATGATGCTAACTTTCTGATCTGCAGAAGGCCGCTCCAAAGGACGCGGACGACGAGGAGAAACCCAAGAAGCGCGCCCCCGCGAAGAAGGTCGCGGCGGAGCCCAAGGAAAAGGCGGCTGCAAAGAAGCTCGCCACAAAAAAGAAGGTAGCAGCCGCCGTCGCAGCCTCAGTTGTTGTGTTGACGGTGATTTCGGCCGCATTGCAGGTAGTAGCAGAGGAGGAGGACGAGTCCGGCGAGGACTTCACCAAAGAGCTCGAAGACGTACCTCCTGGTTCTGACGAAGACGATGAAGAAGAGAAACCTAAGAAAGCGCCCAAGAAGCCCGCGTCGAAGGCGAAAGCTGAGCCCAAGGCAAAGGCAGAACCCAAAGCGAAGGCTGCACCGAAATCAAAAGGCGAACCCAAGGAAAAGGCTGAACCGAAGGCGAAGGCACCGAAATCGAAGGCAGAACCCAAGGAGAAAGCTGAGCCCAAGGCTAAAGCTGACCCAAAACCCAAAGCAGAACCTAAGGCCAAGGCGGAACCCAAAGCCAAGGCGGAGCCCAAGAAGAAGGCTGCACCGAAGAAAAAGGTGTGTCCGCTTGCTATGCTCAGTTGAACTGTACACTGACCTCATGTAGGACGAAGACGTTGAGATGGATGACGCCGCTGCCGAAACTGCTCCTGCTCCTGCCGATGGAGAAGAAGGTAGCAAGAAGCGCAAGGTTTGACATTTAGTTCATACGTCGCGCCCCTCTCTCAGACGCCCTTGTTTAGCGCGCGCCCGCAAAGGCTGCCGAGGCCAAGCCACCCTCAAAGAAGGCTAAACCCGCCGCAAAGGCGAAGAAGAGCAAAGAGATCATTGAGGACGATGAGCATGACGAGCTCGACGCTGAGTGAACATCCTCCATCTCGCCGAAGATACCCCTCAGAATGTCCGAATACCGAATTGATCCCTGCCTACGAATGTACAAGACGTCAGTGGATGTTACTTGGACGTGCTTTGTACCCTACGCTCTTTCAGATTATTTGTGCTCCGGACATTGCCTGCTCTCCGTTCTTGACCTGCTTTCTTTGTTGGCGGTTGTGTAGCTCTTTGTGTCTCGGTGCGTTGTACTATAGCTCTTATTTAAATCAATGCTTTCAGATCCTTCTCTCTTGACTGGGGCGATACTCGATCGTGAATTGTGAGGCTTCGTGGACGACTCGACGATGCGATCTGGACTGTAGGTTCTGGATGCGGGGGGTTCTGTGCATGCCACTGTGTACCGCTATTTATAACCGCATCCAAGGTCTCAGTCGAGGTCGCGGTCTTTTCCTATAAATATCCCCTCACTCCTGACTCCAGCTAAGACTTAGACAAAATGTTCCGCGCTGCACCAAGGTCGACGCACAGAGCCATGGACGACCCGCTGAGATTCAGCCGGTTAGACACCGCGCAGAACCTTGAGTGAGCCCCTTTCCCATTCATCTCATTAGATCTACTAAGTCGCGTGTCGAACACCCAGCGCGTACTTCACCGACACGGGCCCATCCGCTCACAAGCTTCCCCCTGAGGAAGTCGCGCGGTACGAGGACAACCCGCCGAGCGTCGTCGGGCGCAAGTTCGTGCCCGGGAACGGGGACGACTTGTGGGAGATCATGGAGGTGACGTACGGCCAGAAGGGCTGGAGTTCGCTTACGCTGCATGTTGAAGGCAGCGAGCAGAACCGACGGATGGTACTTGATGATTTCTTCGCGTTATTGAAGAATGGCACGGTGAAGGGGTTGGATGAATAGTCTCAGAGTCGGTGATGGCTTCACGCACGATTTAGAGAACGGTGAGGGTAATCCAAAATTGTATTATGCTAGAGATGAATTGCGTGTAATGCTAGTCTAATGTGTACATGATTTGCGGTGATGTGAATGCAGTGATTATGCCTAGTGGGCGTGTTCCGAAAATGCGAAGTGATTTCAATAGTACCCAGACCCAGACGAGCTGTCCGCAGCGGCAGAAGCGGCCTCAGTCGCTGCCGCGTCAGACGTAGCACTAGCAGTCGTACTTGCAACAACATCTGTCGCACTCGCCTCCGCCGTCACTTCAGACGTAGCCATTACGGTCGCCGTCCCATGCTTCTTGCTCATCTTGTGCGTCTTCGTGCATGGCGCATCGTCCGTGTCGTCCGAGCCGGCTGAGGCAGTCGGCGCCGCCTGTCCGCCTGCAGCGATGAGACTCGAAATTATGCTCGACGCCTGGTCCGGCGAAACTGTCTGCGTGCTCGTCGTTGTCACCGTTCCGGTGATGATAGGCTGGGTTACGGTGACTGTAACGGTGACCTCGCCGCTGCCGTCGCTAGAATCCGATGCTGTTGGTGTCGCAGAAGCAGACGCAGAGCTGTCGGACGAGGTATCCGTGGTATCAAGACCTGTAATGCCACCAGAGGCTCGAGAGGCCTCGATTATGGAGGAAGCGGTTTTATTGCTTGTGCATTGCAGAATCTAGATAGTCGTCGTGAATTGTGATGAGCATCATTCAGAAAAAAAAGAGCGATGTGCTCACCGTCCCTGAACCCCGCACATTCGGAGTGGCAAAACAGAACGTGCCCTTGGAGCAAGCTCCTTTCGGCGCAACCCAGGCGTCGTTTTCACAGTTTGAGATTGCGTTCGCGACGCAGGCTGTAGTCAGATCTGAAGGCAATAAGTAGCGAACAAGACAGCAGTTTGTGGGCACTTACTGCCACATGGAGAGCTCGTGGTGAGGGTCAAAAACTGAGCGTTGAGCGCCTGCGCTTCCTGTGCAGATTGCAGAAGAGTCGTGTTCGTCGCCGCCGGTGCAGAGCGCGCGAAAGTTGAGAAGCAAACGACGAGACCAAGAGCAGACCGCGTAGAGAAAATCATCATAGAATAAAAGAGCGTAAAGAGCGCCGGGCCCGAAAAAAGCAGAGGAGGATGAACGGGTCTAGCATTGCAGCAGGCTTATAAGCTCTTATAAGGCAGACAACAAAAGGACAGTGGCTCGGTCTCCAAGGCCATCGTACCATTGTTCTTAGTGGGTCAAATATAGAAACAGGCACGGGCCGTACGGCGTAGTGGCTCTCGGCACCAGCGCTTCCGTGAGAATCGACCGGCCGCTGCCGAGCCGCATCCAGCCAACCGTCCTCGTCGTCGTCCTACAACCGCCTCTCGACACCGACGCTCAAAATGGTGAGTTTCTTCAGCCCAGGAATGCCGTACCGGTGGAATACGCACCGTCTATGCGAAGATTATGGATGCTGGTCGCAAATTTGAGATGGATGCGCGATTTGACCTTCGGATGTCGTGTGGATGCCTACCCAACAAACAGCCGCTGATCTGCCTTCCTCTGCTAGACCAAGAAAAGAAGAAATGGCGGCCGCAACAAGAAGGGACGTGGCCACGTCACCTACATGCGCTGCTCGAACTGCTCGCGCTGCGTGGGCAAGGATAAGGCCATCAAGAGATTCACCGTGAGGAACATGGTCGAGAGTGCTGCTGTCCGAGATATCAGCGAGGCTAGCGTCTACCCTGGTGCGTACCCCCTCTTTTTCCCCCGTAGAATGTGCTGCTGAACGCTGGTGAATTGCAGAATACGTTATCCCCAAATTGTACATCAAAATTGCATACTGTGTCTCATGCGCCATCCACTCCCATGGTGAGTTTCACAGCCTGAGGCAAAATATTCCCTCCCTTATTCATTAATCTATTTCTTAGTTGTCCGCGTCCGCTCCCGCGAGGGTCGCCGTAACCGTGCCCCTCCCCCGCGCGTCAGGTGGAAGGATGGAAAGAAGGTCAACCCCGCTGTCGCTGCTGCTGAGGACGCAAAGGCAGCAGGCGCTGCCAAGGCCTAATTCCTGTATTTTCCCGCAATACACATCACATTGCAATCGCATCGCTTTCGTCTGACTGCAATTTGAGCTTGCGTGTTGCTAGTGCTCATTCATGTTCACCCAGCGTTTACAAGGCTTCTTCGAGCTACTGCATGGCTAAAATGAACTCCAATGATCCTGTGCCATGAAGTGCGCTCCATTAACATTGCCTAGAGACGACGCGAGAACTTTGGGGAAATGTACCTTACTGTGCTATGTTATTCGTATACTGTCTGGCATCTGCGTCCGTTGTCGCGTTTATTCGAGCCTATCTTTCAGGAAATGTGGATCGATGCTACAACTTGCCAGCAAGGCTGTAGCAGAACTCGATAGTTTGGCTCTCAATAGCATTGGGCGACTGACTTGCATATCGAACGAGCAAGGACTGGGGAGAGTAAATGAAATTTTATTGCGCGGAATGTGGCTTTCACTACTATCTAGAAATCCATCATGGCCTTGAAACAAGGCTAGTGTTGCTAGCGAAAGCGAAGCCTGGAGTCCACTCTCCGACGTCGTAAAAAGGAAGACCCGTCCTCGCTCACGTAGGCGACTGGAAGGGGGGCAAAGCGTCGTAGAGAACACAAATGAGAGGCGACGGGTTATATAGGAAAGGCTTGCTTTATTTGCGCATGCTTGTATTCCAGTGGCGAGGGCATTGTCAGTTTCACGTGACATTACTGTGCCTGGCTGTGCGGTGTAACCATTTCTTGCGCTTGCCCACCACCACACGCCCCCCCTTACTTATATCGGTTTTGCACCTCTAGACTTGACGGCAGCGCGCTTTGACAGCGCCAACATGGAAGACAAATATATTGGTCTGATCCTTGCCTTATGTGGATCCGTCGGTATTGGGTCCAGTTTTATTATCACCAAAAAGGTAGTGTGCCCTCAAATCGGTCTTTATTCTCTGAGACGTAGATTTTCGCTGACATTGATATCGGGAAAACTCAGGGCTTGAACGACGCAGCACAAAACTCCAGCTATGGCGCGCAGGCATCTGACAATCTGGCGTATCTTAAGAATCCCATATGGTGGGCTGGGATGATAACCAGTACGTGGCCAATACCTAAATTTGCTCGTTTCTCATCCACCTATTTCTAGTGGTCGTTGGCGAAAGTAAGCCTTCTTGGCAGGTCTCTGGAAAGATCTGACGATTCCCCCCTCAGTTGCCAACTTTGCTGCGTACACATTTGCGCCGCCGATTCTCGTAACGCCGCTCGGAGCACTGAGTGTGCTGATTGGGTAGGAACTCGCAATTAGCGCCTCCACTTTTAGCTGACGACTCGGGCGCAGTGCCGTTCTTGCGTCGTTCCTTCTGGGTGAAGAGCTAGGGCACCTCGGTCGGGTGGGCTGTACCCTATGTTTGCTGGGCTCTCTAATCATCGTGCTACATGCGCCTGAAGACAAACCTATCAACACTGTCGATGAAATACTGCATTTTGCTATTCAGCCAGGTCCGTCTGCCGCAGTTTTGGCTCCGTCCCCCTGAACTAATCATCCGCAGGCTTCCTCCTTTATTGTTTTTCCGTGCTTGTATTCACGCTCGTCATGATCTATATCGTCGTCCCAAGGTACGGACGCTCGAACCCAATCGTTTACATCTCCATCTGCTCCCTCGTCGGCTCCGTCAGCGTCATGGCTATCAAAGGCTTCGGCGTAGCCGTCAAGCTCACCTTCGCGGGCAACAACCAGTTCACGCATCCAAGCACATATGTTTTCATGATCGTGGTCGCGCTGTCAATTCTTGTACAAATGAACTACTTCAACAAAGCCCTCGACACATTCTCGACCAACGTCGTCAACCCCCTCTACTACGTCGGCTTCTCGACATGCACCATCGTTGCATCACTCATCCTATTCCAGGGCTTCAATACCCAGGACGCCTCAAACACCTTCTCCCTCCTATCTGGCTTCTTCGTCACCTTCCTTGGTGTACACCTACTCAATCTATCTCGCACAGCAGAGCCTCCGCTCGACCACGCAAATGGACACTCCGCACTGGAGACCGGGCTGATGAACCCCCGCCTGAGCTTGCAGGGGCGCATGTCGCTCGACGGGTGGAACGGGCCTGCCGACCGCGGGATGGACATCCACATGGGCGGCGTTGCCGGACGCCACGGGCGCCAGAGCTCGCTGTACAAGGCACAGAGCACGACGCTGTTCAACGCCTTCGAGGAAGAGGAGGGCGGCGCACGGCCTCATGCGAACGGTCACCGGCATAAACAGAGCAACAGCGAGCTGCGCCAGGTCGCCGAGACAGACGAGTGGAGCGAGGACGACGACGGGAGCGACGAACACACCCCTGTGCTGCGGAAGGGCCTACGGCGGCAACAGCAGCAGCACGCGAACGCGTCGAGCATTGCACTGCCGCTGAGCAGCGCACGGAGCCATAGCCACTCGCCAACGTCCGACGCGGCGCTCACCGACGTGCGGATAACGCCTCGCTGAGCAGTACACTCACCCGTCTCGTCGCACGCTGCTTTCTATTTCGCCCGTGCCCGGATGGTGCTCTCCTTTCATCTCTCCCCCCCTCACCCACGGCTCGCCCCTCCTCACCCGCTAATTATCGCCCCCGTGTCCCGTCTCACACACACCCCTCTCCGCGCCCTGACTGCGGACGCCCAGCTGTTTGCTGGCGCCGGCCCCGCGACAGGTCCGAGTGCCCGCAGCCCGATGCGCCTTATTTATAATCGCCTGCACCACGCGCCCCTCCCTACCCCGCCCCCGCGCCCCCGCCGGGTCTATATACTTACTACGACGCGACGATACTACATATACACACATACCCCCTCGGACTTGATTAGTACCAGTATACATCTAATATTTCTCTGCTCCGCGCGAGCGGTGGTGGCTGCGCGGGGGTGTAAAATACGGAGGATGTGCTTTCGCTGGAATTTTGATGATGCATCAGCAGGGTCATGGCGGTGGAAGTCAGGCAACGTGTCTGCTGTCAGGTGTCCGCCGTCCGCCGAAGCAGTGAAAGAAAACTCCTGCGTAGCCGCTGTGGCGGCTACTCTAGCCGGCGAGTCGCCACCTGCAGGCTCCCATATCACCGTCCATGTGCCTCGTAGTATGGTGCCTGCGAGGTGCAAAAAGTGGTTCAGCCCGGGGTCGAACCGGGGACCTTCTGTGGACCCAACATTAAATGTGAGACAGAAATCATAACCACTAGACCACTGAACCTGTACGTAATGACGTTGAAGCCCCTCTCGGTGGGTCAAACCTTCTTTCTCCTTGCTAATGCCGCAACCTTTCTCGTTAACCGTCATCTCACTTGTCGACGTTCTCCATCTAAGCAGGCCTGCGTTGGCCGCAAGTTGGCCGCGGTGCATTGCGGATGAACCCAAATACACTGACCCTTCGACAGCATCAAGGCTGATTCGAACGCATCTTTCCTCTGGACCACCACATATATGGGAACATATATGCGCCGCAGGTCTGAGACTGTCTGAGAGGTGTATCTGGCTCGAGTGAATACTCAACTTTTCCTATAGATAAATTCAAATCTCAAACTCCCTGGAGCATTTTAATCTGCCGATTTCGTCCTGGTCACTCCCTTGCAGACTCACAGTTCTCTAAAATTCCCTGGTTCGACTACCGCATCAGAATTCCACCAAACTTGAATGCCCCCTCGCCGCCCACAGTTATCGCTCACGGCTTGGACCAACAATCACATCCACACATCCGTCTTGCTGTTTCCGTGGTCTGAGGTCCAGTCTCGTCGATAATGCTCGCTGTCAAAACCTCGCCAATCTACAGGCTATCTTTCAGGGTGCTACTGCCAACCTGCGTATGGAAATGCTACTGCTGTTTTTGCTTACGTCGATACCTATGTCTGAACCCATATCGCTGTCCTGCCGCTTGGGACGTATAGGTGGTAGCGTGCTTGCGTTGACGTTGGTGCCCATAATTGTCTGGTCATCGCAGTCTCGCGATTCTAGTATCACAGAAAAAAACCGCTCTCGTCAATATTCGTGTCCTCTCACCAATCGTCTTTCTGCCACTTAGGGAGCACTGCGGTTATGGATAGCTTGCGTGGATCTATGGAAACGACAGACGTTCTCAAAACGTGGCTTAGAATACTCGTCGACAAAGCGGCACGTAGGGCCATCAATCACTACGTGTATTTTTTGCCAATTTCGATCGAAAAAAACTTGTGTGTTGGAAAAATCATAAACAGGGAAACATATCGAAATATACAGCAACTTGATAACCAAACAAAATCTCTTCGATGAAGACGGAAAATGCGTCTACTTACTTCGCTGGTAAAAGCCATAATCCATTCTGGAGCCCCAAGCGCTCCCATCGGAATACCGAGAACCTTGTGTATCTGCTTTATCTGCTTTATATTTCTCGTGGCGAGTCTGTCTTCCTTCGTCTCGTTCGACCCGAGTATCAGCGGTTTTGCGGTGCATTGGTACTTCATCCGGTTTCCTAGAGATGCGTACGGACCAACCAGCAGGAGACTCCGCGTGGCGTTAAAGTGTTGACAAGGTAGCCCCAACCCTTATCTGCACGGTCTGATGGAGATCCGTTGTGTTTAGAGAGCAGTTTTTGCGAATCCATCCAATTCACGATATCGGTTACACGGAAGACGTATCCGCATACTAGGAGCGGAGTAGGTGACCTAGGTCTGCCATTTGTGAGAGGCTCTCCCAGAAGACGCATTGCTGGCGGTAGCCGTATTTCTGTTGGCTCCGTAGCACTCCGGGGACTCGGTACGCAGTCAACAGCTGGAGTCGTCTCAGAGGGAACATGTTCAGAAGTAAGGTCGCCCTGTGGTCTTTTCGGCCAGGTAAGAAAAACATTCTGCTCAATTTTCACTGAGTAGCTCACCTCTGCCGGTGTCTGCACGGTGCATTAGATCATCCTTGAGTTCGGGCCAAGTTCGGGCAGCAGTTGTTGCGCCTCCATCCAGTTCTCGACGTCAGCTACACGGAAGACATATCCGCATACTCTGAGCGGCATGAGCGAGCCATTTGTTTGACGTTCGCCGGCGAGGCGCAATGCCGGGGACAGCTGTATTTCTTTGGCCTCCGTAGCAATCCAGCGACTCAGTTTACCAATGGCTGGGGTGCTTTCAGCGGGAGTGTGTTTCGAGGCGACTTCGTCCTGTGGTCTGTTCGGTCATGTAAGAAAGATAGCTGATACGAATTTTGCTGAGTAGCATACCTCGTTCTGTCATCTTGATGATCTATATCGTTTCTAGGAGGAGAGAAAAATGTCAGTATTACGCAAGTCTGAAATCATTAATCACTCTGAAGCAAATCTGAAGACGTACGTTGCACGTTTCGCGCTCATCAGATTTTGGAAATCAAGAACTTGGCAAATATAGAAAGACAAGCTGCATAACAACGATTCAAAGACTCTAAACATATTCTGCTCGTTTATGCAAGCCTACGTGACTACAATACGGCTCCGTTGACCTTGATGCTTAGGGCTCTTCCGCAGGTTTGAACCAATACGGGGCTCCAAGCGCTCCCATCGGAATATTGAGGACCTCGTGGATTAACTTAATTTTTGTCATATCCATCGTCTCGAGCCTGTCATCCTCGGTCTCATTGGTCCCAAGTATCAAACCCTTTGTAGCGGATCTCTTCTTCGAGCGCTTTCCATGTTCATCGAAGGAATATGCATAGATCATCCAACATGATATCCCGTGGGGACCTAGAGAATTGACGATGTAGCCCCAACCCTTGTCTGCACGATCCATCGGAGAGCCCTTGCGTTCAAGTAGAATCTGTTGCGAATCCATCCAGCTCAAGATGGTCTCCCGACGGAAGGCGTACCCGCAGACTCTGAGCGGAGTGGGTCTGCCATTTTTTGCCTGGGGTTCCCCTACGATGCGCATTACTGGGCGAAACTCTATCTCCGTAGGCTCTGTGGCGTTCCAAGGGCTCGGTATAGCAACCCCAGATGGAGGTGTATCAGCGGGAGCATGTTTTGAGGTGAGGTCATCCTGCAAGCTATTTGTCGTCGGTTGGACAAGCTATTTTGTACGATGTTTCGGAGTGGCTCACCTTGAACCGCCCGTATTGTTTCTGGCAATAAAACGCGCAATAAAAAGTCTGCCAGTCTGACATATCATGTGAAGACGTACTTTAAATCCATATGTTGAAGTGACTGTCTGATCAGTGATTGCCCTGTGTCTTCAAGTTATTTGTGCAGGTTCCGTACAAGCGTAAGGAAAGTTCGAGTTCAAGCTTGGTTCAAGCTCAGAAATTTAAGCGGCACTGTTTAGGTGGCATTCTGGCATGGCCACATGAAACAATTTCTCACCATCCGGCCCTGCTATATCTCGACGCTCAAGAGAAACAGGTATGTTCACGAGCGTCGAAGCGTGGCCGATCACGAAGTAGACGTCATATTCGCTACCAGGGCAGAAATAATACAAAACTTGCGTCTAAATACGTTTCAGCGTGCAAAATAGGGAAAAGGAAGAGATCTATACGTAGCAGATACAATAACAATACAGTGTCTGCAGACGGTAACCAATAGTTTATCTACGTTCTGCAGATTTAAGCCACTTAGGAGCTCCAAGCGCTCCCATCGGAAGATTAAGAACTTTGTGGATCTTTTCGACCTTCTTCATACTTCTTGATCCAATCATGTCCTGCTTTGCCTCGTTTGTCCCAATTATCAGGGACTTTGAAGTGCATCTCCATTTCGTCTCGTTTCCACATTCGTCGATGATATATGCGCGAACGAGCCTGCAACCTATCCCATGGGGTATTAAACTTTGCATAATGAGGCTCCACCCCCTATCCGCCCGCTCTCCTGCATACGTCTTAAGTTCGAGCATCAGTTGTTGCGAGTCCATCCAATTCTCAATATCAGCTTCACGGATGACATATCCGCATACTCTTAGTGGAGTGAGCGAGCCATTTAATTGCCGTTCACCGACGAGGCGAATTGAAGGGGGCAGTTGTATTTCTGTAGGCTCCGTGGCGTTCCAAGGTTTTATACCAACCACAACTGGAGTTGTATCTGCAGGAGCACGCTCCGAGATGATCTCATTCTCTGGCCTGTTCCGAGTCGTATTCGGTTAGACATGATATTCTGTACGGATATTTATGAGCGGCTCACCTCCGAGAAGTACTGCCGCCATCTGCATAGCTGCTTGCGCTAAAGGAAACCGTAAAATTTCTGCCAGAATGACATATTATGAGAAGACTTACTTTATCATGTGTCGAAGTTACTGTCTCGTTGTCCTGATATCTGGAGTTGAGCGCGCAGGTTTCGTACAAGTACAAGAAAAATTCGAGCTCAGAATTTATGTAAACGGTGTTTTTAGGTGGCATTATATCATGGCCACATGAAACAGCTCTCACCATCGGGCTCTGTTGTCTGGTTGCCTGAAACTCAAGACAATGACGCCCGAAGGCTGGGTCAATCAACACACCTCGACATACAGTCAGCAGCTTGAAATTCGTCAGTGAAAGGCGCTCCCAAGTCACTGCTACATTGACGCTTCAGCCTTCAAGGGATGAATCGATAACTGGTGCTGACCTGAATCATGTTGTGCAAATATCTCGACAGTTGGGGACATAAGTCGAGGGAGACAGGGAGACTCCTCGTAAGCCGGCGGCCGCGGTGGCAATACCAAAGAGCGTGGGAATAAGCATCATCCACGCCGGGGTTCCGAGCTTCCCTTTTACCAGTAGCCGTCACGAAGTACTACTACTTACATCGCAAAGCTCGCGATTTGACGGGTTTCACGCTGTGTATATATAGGGATTCTCTAGAAGGTACGGACTGCTTCAACCCTCCGAGGCTCTCATTTCGTTTATTCATCTCTTCCTCGAGAGTTCAAGCTCACTGCCATCACTGGACAAATTTCAGCTACCATTACATCGGAGCACTCCTTGGTATCTCCCTGTATCTTAGGAAACTGCGCCTCATCATAGCTTAGCTCGGAGCATCCTCGTCGCCCCCTTGAGTCCATTCGTCAGCTATGTCTATCGTTGGTCTATCGACAATGAAATATACCCACCACCCGCAGCCGTAATTTGGTGTACCCTCTTGTCGACGACCGTTTCCGCCTGCCGGTTGCCCTGTTCCTCGAAGATCTGCCGATCTGGATGCTGCTGCGACGCATTACTGTTCTTTTGCCCACTTCGACATCCATCTTCAGCGTCTTGTGGCAGTCCTGCCACATATAATATGTTGGCATTAGCGGCCACGTCCACTCGATTTTGCCCGCCTGTGACTCCAACGGCTAAGGGCCCGCTGTCGTCTCTACTGGATACTTGCGTTATAAATGCCGTCAATATCTAGGTTCTCCTGCTAATTTCCGAATTATTCCTTAAATTGGCGGCACAATGTACATTCCGCTCTACCATCTTCGCTGGGACCCATCCAGCTGTTCAGTAATAACTCTCAGTCTCTGCTACAACGCCAGACGCCCAATAAGCACTTCTCTGTCGTCATTCCTGCGTCCGCGTCTACGGTCTATGTCACCCCGCTTTTAGCTTTGCTACCTTTATGTTACTCAAAACACGCTGTTGAACTGGAAACGAGCTGGTAATAAACGCTCTGTTTTTTCTCTTGGTATTCTGTCGACCGTCGTGTCCAGGCTCTTAATTTCTCCATCTGTGCGGGCATTTTGAGTTAAGCTCACTCGACCGCGCCGTCTATCTCGTGTTTGTCGTAAGTTTGCAACTGCTGCGTGATAATGCAATATAATCTGTCCAGTTTTCGAATATTAGCAAGGTGCGGCTCAGTAATCGTAATTGAGAGACAAGCCAGAGGAGATATCACTAATCACTGTACCTACTCGATCGGGGGACTGGACTACGTTTACTAGATGACTCGGACGAAGCAATGGTAGATTGTAAAACGGATTGGGATTAATGGTAATTGAACGCGTTTCATGGCTCAAGTAGAAAGCACACAGGGCCGATCGCGAGGTCGGCGCTAACAAGTCACTGGCAGATGTTGAGCTGAGGTATTTTGTTAAGGCTCTCTTGAATATACACAAGTAAGAATGACCGAAGGGAGAGCAGCAACATGGAATTTGTATGAAATGGTGGCAATACTCAGAAAAGAGATAGTATAGAAACATTTATACATAGCTACATTACAAAAATTAGAGCAGTGTTTGTCAACGTCGACCAATAATTCATCTACGCTCGGCAGGTACAAGCCATTGTGGAGGTCCAAGCGTTCCCATCGGAAGATTGAGAACTTTGTGGATCAGTTCTATCTTCTTCATATTCCTTGCCTTCATTCTTTCCTGCTTTGTCTCGTTTGTCCCAAGTATCAGTGACTTTGCGCTGCATCTCAACGTCGTCTCGTTCCCAAATTTATCGAGAATATACGTGCGAACGAACCAGCACGTTATCCCGTGGGGGCTTAAACTGTTAATGATGTAGCCCCAGCCCCGATCCGCACGATCTGCTCGAGGACCCTCGAGTTCGGAACTCAGTTGTTGTTGCGAGTCCATCCAGTTTTCGACGTCAGCTACGCGGAAGACATATCCGCATACTCTGAGTGGAGTGAGCGAGCCATTTCTTTGAGGTTCGCCAACGAGGCGTATTGCGGGAAGCAGTTGTATTTCTTTAGGCTCTGTAGCAGTCCAACGACTCAGTCTATTATCGACAACTGGAATGGTATCAGCGGGAGGGTGTTTCGGGTTGACTTCGTCCCTAGGCCTATTCCAACTCGGTCAGCTAACATCAGCTACAGAGTTGAGCGGGTGGCTCACCTCTGGCTATCATCATTTATATCGTTACTAGAACTGGGGAAGAATAAGAGCATTTCAACCTGGTAAGATGTAGAAACTCACTTGAAACTCATTTTATTTTATAAAGTCCCTGAATGTTGTGTATGTTGTTCGTCGTAGAGAGAGGATTGAGAAAGGAGTTGAAATTGTCGCTGCACACTGGCAAGGTCCGCTTTATTTAAAGCGTTTCGCGTCAACATGCACGTGAAACCAGTGCTAAATTAAGCTTTGAGTGTGCCGCTCTAGCTCAGTGAATAATGCAGGAATGCTGCTCGTTATGGCCTTCAAGGAAATTAAAGACGTTCCAGTGGCAAAGGTGTGGCCCAAACGATTCCACGATGACTCTTCGAAAGCAATATTATCACGAAAAACACATCTATGAACCTCTTGATCGGTCGCCTCTCAGGTGTACCACTGCTTGGTTTACTGCCACTCGGCCCACCAACTGTCAGTGTCACCGATAGGAATTGACCCATATTGAGGTTCGGAAGAGAGCCAATTTCCGAATAATCTATCTACGTTCTGCAGATTTAAGCCACTTAGGAGCTCCAAGCGCTCCCATCGGAAGATTAAGAACTTTGTGGATCTTTTCCACCTTCTTCATACTCCTTGCCCCAATCCTGTCCTGCTTTGTCTCGTTTGTCCCAAGTATCAAGGACTTTGCGGTGCATCTTATAGTCGTCTCGTTCCCATGTTCGTCGAGAATATACGAGCGAACGAGCCAGCAAGTTATCCCATGGGGCATTACGCTGTGGATAATGTAACTCCAACCCCACTCCGCGCGATCGGTTGCTGAGTACTTGCGTTTTGTTTTCAATTGTTGCGAGTCCATCCAATTCAAGATATCAGCGACACGGAAGACATTTTTTTTTTTTTTTTTTTTTTTTTTATT
>JAEKIV010000218.1:0-47355 GCA_016801325.1 Hypholoma fasciculare
GTGTAATCTGTCGGGCCGCGGATCATGCCGAGGCCATAGGCCACAGGCCACAGGCCATCCCTGTCGATGGGATGTTCTCCAGTTCAACATCAACTCCGGGACTTTTATATATTCCCCCCATTCCCATTCCATAGGGCTGTAAACCTGAGCGACGGAACTCAGAGCGGCGCCGGCTCAAGCCAGCATGAACACGCAGAATCCACCAAGAATCGACCCAGTGAGTTTCCATAATCCTGTACGAGAGGTATCGCGCTCAATCACACTCAACAATCGGGAAGTTGCTTGAAGGTTCAGAATTGGAATCAGAATCATCACCGAAATCTTACTGGTGACATCGTGTCATGGCAGCTGCGCGCCCAACCAAATCTCGGACGATATCAGTCACCGCGAAGATCGTAAAGAAACATCAGAAACGCTGCATGAAATTTGCGCGCTACGTTCTCGGGCACCGGTTTCGAGCTATCTCGAACTGACGGATGCCCTATGCCTGCGAGATGGTGTGTAGGGAGAGGCTATGAGTGCTCATCCGCATTTTCGCCGCTGCCGCCGTACTTGCGCAGCAGGACCAAACCCATCTTCGAGCGCTTGTTATTACCTGATTCAGTGCGTTTTTGTTCTCTATCCTCCCACTCCCAGCGTGTAGCGCCCGCAGCTTCCTGACGCCGCAGACATGGGCCGAAAGCCCGAGGGTATTGAGTCTATCTGCAGAGGCGGTGCGGCAGCACCTGGCAGCACACCCTTACGTGACCTGGGAGTCAGACTCAATTAAATACCACGCATTCCCGCGTTTATCGTCCAAGCCCCCTGCCCTGTATCTTCACCTTCTCTCGCTGACCCGCTCGCCACTAACATCAACGCCCCTCTGCGTAAACTCGTCATCAGCGCCCAACCGAAGGGAGGCTTCTGAACGAGGTGTGGACAAAGTACGCCTATTGTTCCTATCGGACTGGGCTATTATATAAGAGACACTGATTTTAACGTATGTATAGCACTCCCAACAGCTGATCGTAGCATCGTTATCTCCCTTGCTTTGCTTTTTTTGCTTCCCGTAAGCGTCGCATCAAGCTCTGCATAGGCAGTTATGGCAAGGTTTGTTCCGTTGTCCTGCTTTATCGAGGTGTAAATGAAATTGAAATTGCATCACTGCCAGCGAGAAGATCCCTCTGTTTGCCCTCCTCGTCGGCATCAACTCGTATCCCACGGCCGGCTTTCCTTCCCTCCGCGGCGCGGTCGCTGATACGCTCGACTTCAACAAATACCTCGAGACGGAGCTGGCCGTGCCCAGCGAGCAGATCGTCGTGCTGACCGAAAGCAAGGCGACTCGTACCGCTGTGATTGACGCGCTGGCCGCTTTTGGTACCGACAAGCGCATCGAGAAGGGGGATGCGATCCTGATATATTACGCCGGCCATGGTACCGAACTGGACCCCCCCACTGAGTGGAAGGTGGACGGCGACAACGATAAGATACAGGCTATCGTCCCGTACGACTGCAACAGCGGCGAGACGGTAGGGACGGTCCCGCCCATCCCCGATTACACGCTGGAGGTGCTGCTCTCGCGGATCGCGCGCGAGAAGGGGGATAACATCGTGAGTCGCCGCTCTGCTTTACTTCCCACCTGGCCGATATTCACCTCCATCCCAGACGGTCGTCTTCGACTGTTGTCACTCGGCGTCGGGTACGAGGGGCTCACGCCCCGTCGAGTCGGACATGGCTGTGCGCGTTCGTTCGGCGGAGCTCGCATCGTTCGTCTGCCCGGACAACCTCGACGAGGACATCGTGAGCGACGGCGCACGCGGTGCGTTTGTGGCGCCGAAGTACCGCATGCGCGGGCTGGGCTCGCACACGCTGCTGTCCGCGTGTGGCAAGCTGGAGCAGGCGCGCGAGGAGCGCGGCCACGGGCGCTTCTCTACGTCGCTCCTCAGGCTCCTGCGCCAAGTGTCGCCGGAAAACCTAAGACACTCCGAGATTCTCGGGCACGCACTCTTCCCTCGCATTAAAGAGTAAGTCAGCAGCATCAGTGTGCTCCGCACGGACGCTAACAATTCCGGTCTCAGCCAAAACCCGCAGTGCGAAGGAATCTACAAAAACCGCACTCTTTTCAACCGCAAAGTCTTGCCCGCCCAGCGCAAGTCCTTCGCAATCGAACAGAAGGGAGGGGGCTATGGCGTTTGCGCAGGTTCCATACACAGGATCACGAAGGATTCCGAGTTCACCGTATACCGCAAGACCGACATCACGCTCTCTAATCCTCTGGGTATTCTCATTGCTGGAAATGTTGCACCCTTCTATTCGTCGGCACAAGTGCCCATGGGAAACCCGAAGCTGGACCTCGCAGAACCTGTAATCGCCGTCATAAAGAAACTCGCCCCGCAGGAGTTTCGTGTCAGAATCCCCGCTGATAATGGTTTTGTTGATATATATCGTGAACTCCAGAAGTCGCGTAAAAAGCAATTCGACAGCATCACTTTGGTTGATGGAGCGCAAAATGCCGCACACGCCGAAATATCGCTTACAGACGACGACAGGATATCGTTCAAACTTTACACTGGCCGGAATTTAGGTGGCACGCTCGACGTCGCCGAGAACAGCATCGACAACGACAACGATGACCTTGCCCGCGTTCTCGCTGCAGCTATCAACTTCTATGGCGAGTTCGAAAATCACCACGAGGATCAGGACATCCTGAAGAACGTCGACGTTGAAATATACCGGCTGATGACTGATCATACAATGGGATTTGACGGCTTCGGTTATCCTCGTATGCGACCCGTCGGCCCCAATTTGTTCAAGAATGGCGCTGTCAACGTTCATATGCAGTATGCGGGGGAGGAAGATCCCATACCGTACGGCATCCGCGTTGTCAATAAGAGCGGCGGTGATCTGTACGCAAATCTCTTCCACTTCAGCCATGGGGACCTCAGCATCTGTGAGTCATGTCTTAATTCCGCCCCAGTTCTGTATATCTTACAGTATGCTGTGCAGCTCCCTGCGCCATGGCGTACGATAGCGGCCACCACACACTCGACGTACCGTTGCGCAAGAACGGCGGCGCCCTCACGATCGGATACGGACATTCAGGGTATCCGCCCGTTTCCTTCACGGTTGCGGAAGGCCTCGACTTCGAGGTCGGCTTCCTCAAGGTGTACTTGACGACGGAGTCTGTCGACCTGTCGTACATACAGCAAGATACACCATTCGTCGTGTCGCGTCATATGGTTCAGCACAAACCCAAGCCGAAATCGGCCTGGACCGACATAATCATCCCAATCATTCAGCACCGGGAACTGCCAGTGCCCCCCGACCTCGCCCAGAATTAATTAGTGAAGATAACAACTGCTTGCTCGCTGTCGATTTCGCTTTTGCTTTCGTTCCTTGTTCTCTGGTTATGTTTTCCCCTGCACTGAATCTATGGTGAATTTATTGTTTAAATCAAGCTTGAATACTTATATATTAGATGCCGTCGCAAAGTTATGGCTAATTATTATCGTGTAGCAATAGTCTTCTCCAATCGTCGTACATCAAAGTGTTTTCAATGTTATTGTAGAATGTGTTATTCAAAATGTAACTTATGTCTAATCTGGATGATTTTAATCGCCTGGTCTGTATGTATGTCCGCAGCTCCTCGTTCAAGAGGACTTACACAAGTGCGAGTTTTAGCGCCTGATTCAAACCCCTGGCCAGATTAGGCGCGGATTAGATTAGATCGCTTAATCTGACGTGCCACGCAAAATTTTGAAAGTGTGACTCGACATGAGTTTCCTATTAGAAGTCCGTTAACAAACAGTCTTTACTGATTGAAGATACCGATAGCCACGATACCGGGCCTTTGGTATAGACCGCTAAGACTTTCGAGTCGTTGTACACTATTTTCAAATCGATCTCCGTCATTCTTGCCCGTTCGAGGGATGGCACAGACCATCGAGCTCGCCCAAGTACGTGCCCAGACTAGTGTGATGGAATTTCGCTGATCCATTGCCGCAGACGGCGAAGAGAGATTACCTGAAGGATCTTGAAAAGAAGTCGCAAGATCGCTGGCAATCTGAAAAGCTATTCGAGGTCAACGCTCCGTCACCAGAGGAAATTGCAGGCCTCTCCAGGGAGGAAATCCAAGCCAAGTTTCCGAAATGGTTCGGAAACTTCCCTTTCCCCTACATGAACGGCAGTCTACATCTCGGACACGCTTTCACCATCTCTAAAATCGAATTCGCGGCTGGATACCAAAGACTGTTGGGAAAACGCGTCCTGTTCCCCCATGGCTTCCATGTCACTGGAATGCCGATCAAGGTACGCTGCGTTCTGCGCGACTGTTATGTGCTCGTACCCATCATTCGCAGGCTTCGTCAGACAAGATCATTCGCGAAATGGAAATGTTCGGCCCCGACTTTGAGCGCTACGAAGAAGTACAAGCTGAGCTCGAGAAAGCCGAGGCAGAAAAGGTTGCGCAGGAGACGGAGACGAGCACCGCTGTTGGAAAGGCGAAGAAAGGCAAGCTCGTCGCGAAATCAACTGGGCTGACCTACCAATTCCAAATCATGGAGTCCATCAACGTCCCTCGCACCGAAATCAAGAAGTTTGCGGACCCTCTGCACTGGTTGACTTACTTCCCTCCCATCGCCATCGCCGATAACAACTCCTTTGGCTCGCGTATCGACTGGCGACGCAGCTTCATGACGACGGATGCGAACCCCTACTTTGACGCGTTTGTGCGCTGGCAGGTGAACAAGCTGTACAAGCTCGGCAAGATCAAGTTCGGCGAGAGGTACACTATCTACAGCCCTAAGGATGGCCAACCGTGCATGGATCACGATCGCCAGGATGGAGAAGGATTTGGCCCGCAGGAGTACACCGCGGTGAAGATGGAGGTTCTGGACTGGAGTCCCGCAGCTAAAGCCGTTGTCGGTGAGAAGGCCGGCGGCAGGAAGGTGTTCATGGTTGCTGCCACCCTCCGCCCCGAAACGATGTACGGACAAACCAACTGCTTTGTCGGAACTGGCATAAAATACGGAATCTTTGCTGCCAATGACAAAGAGGCGTATCTCTGCACTCTCCGTGCCGCGCGCAACATGGCTTTCCAGGGCGCCATCACTCCTCGCGGACATGTCGAGCAGCTGGCTGAGGTTGACGGCGCTAAGCTGATTGGTACTAAGATCAAGCCTCCTTACGCCCTCACTCCTGAGGTTTATGTCCTTCCCATGGACAATGTGTTGCCCACCAAGGTACGTCATTTCTTCTTTTTCCATGGCCTCCATTTATCTGCTATTTCAGGGTACCGGTGTTGTCACCTCCGTTCCGTCCGACTCCCCCGACGATTTCCAAACTCTTACCGACCTGCGCAAGAAGCCCGAGTTCTACGGCATCGATCCTTCCTGGGCTGCCATCGATCCTATTCCCGTCATCTCTACTCCGGCATACGGCGACATGATCGCACCCGCCACAGTCAAGCAGCTGAAGATTCAGTCACAGAAAGATACCAAGCAGCTTGCTGAGGCTAAGGAGATCGCATACAAGGAAGGGTTTTATAACGGCACCATGACCGTCGGCGAGTTCAAGGGTGAGAGCGTGCAGGACGCGAAGCCCAAAGTTCGCGAGGCGATGATCCAGGCGCGGCTGGCGTTTGCGTACGCGGAGCCCGAAGGCCTCGTCATCTCGCGTAGTGCCGACGAATGTGTTGTAGCCTTGATGGATCAGTGGTACCTGGATTACGGAGAGGAAGTGTGGAAGAAGCAGACCGAAGGGTGGGTATTGTCTCTCGTTAATTTGCATTATGAATTGATATCGAACTCTCTGCAGATTGTTGGCGAGGATGAACACCTACTCGCAAGAGACCCGCCACGCTTTCGAGAAGACCCTGGACTGGCTGAACAAGTGGGCATGTGCTCGTACCTACGGCCTAGGCTCCGTTCTGCCCTGGGATCCCCAATTCTTGGTCGAGTCTCTGAGCGACTCCACCATTTACATGAGTTACTACACCGTTGCCCAGTTACTACACGGTATGTCCACCCTTGCTTCCGAACTCCGGAAGATCAGTGAGGTTAACATATTTTTGCAGAATCATGCATCGACGGGAGTAAACCAGGACCTCTCGGAGTGACTCCCGAGCAGATGACCGACGAAATTTGGGACTATATCTTCTGCAAAGGCACTTTCCCTGAACCCGCGCCGATGCCCCGCGAAAAAGCTGACGCGCTCAAACACGAGTTCGAGTATTTCTACCCCCTCGACGTGCGCTCATCTGCGAAGGACCTGGTGCCCAATCATCTGACGTTCGCTTTGTACAACCACGCTGCGATTTTCCCTGAGGAGATGTTCCCGCTGAGTATGCGTACGAACGGGCATCTGATGCTCAACGGAAAGAAAATGTCAAAGAGCACGGGTAACTCCCTCACCTTGAAGGAAGCGATTGAGAAGTTTGGTGCGGATGCGACGCGCTTGTCTTTGGCTGATGCCGGTGATGGTTTGGAAGACGCAAACTTCGAGGAGAAGGCGGCGAATGCGAATATTCTCCGTATTCACACGTTATTGGGCTGGTGCGAGGTCAGTGCCGGAGAATATACTGGAAGAATGATACTGAAAGTATGCGCTGTCATAGGACATGGTCAAGGACCAAGGCAACCTCCGCCACGGACCTCGTACTTACCACGACCAAGTGTTCGAACAGGAGGTCAACGACCTGATCAACATCACCCAAAGCCACTATGAAGTGTACGTTAATCCCTACTCCTTATTTGCGGGTGTCGCTCAATCCAGCGCAGCATGAACTTTAAGGATGCGCTCAAATTCGGATTCTACGACTTCCAGAGCACGCGCGACTGGTACCGTGAGGTCACCGTCGACGATGGGATGCATGCGGACCTCGTCAAGTACTGGATGCGCTGCTCTGCTCTGCTTGTTGCTCCTATTGCCCCTCACTTTTCCGAGCAGATCTGGAGCACGATCCTTAAGGAGCCCACGTCCGTGCAGCGCGCTCTGTGGCCCACGCCTAAGGCCGCGGTTGACCGTACGATCATTGAGGCAGGGCAGTACATGCGCGGCACGATCAAGACCATCCGAGACGCGGAGGTGTCGTTGCTGAAGGCTATGGCTAAGGCGAAGAGCAAGAAGGGCGCTTCAGCGAACGAGGGCCTGTTTGACCCCAAGAAGCCGAAGGCAGTGCGCATCTACGTCGCGACGACCTTCCCTGAATGGCAGGACACCTGCGTCAGCGTTCTCCAGGAGGCGTACTCGAAGGCGGATGATAAAATTGACGACGTTAAAGTCAAAGAGTTGTTGATCGAAAAGGGCTTGATTAAAGATAAGCGCGCCATGCCGTTCATCCAACTGTTCAAGGTACGTCGCGCTGTTATTGTTCATGGGCCCCACTTGCTGATCGTCGACGACAAAGCGCCGCATGGCTCAATATGGTGCGGAGACTGCTTTCCGCCGTGCGCTGCCCTTCTCTGAGAGTGCCGTTCTGCGCGAGCTCCTGCCGTACCTCAAGAAAACCTTGAACTTGGTTGAAGCAACGGTTTTGTCAGTGGAGGAGGCCCGACAAATCGGAAGCTACAGCAGCTCAATTATCGATAACTCAGAACCTGGAAGTCCTGCGTTCGAGTATTACAACATATAATTACTAGAAATGTTATCTTTGTGTTATCTCTTTGCTGTGAATTTGACATCACCGGGTGCCAGACTGAATTGAGTAAATCTATTTAGTCACGATCGCGTTATATATATGTGACACGACGCGTCAGTCACTCTTTCCACGGTTTCACTTCAATGTTAAAGCCGAGCATTTTCCACTTGTCCACCGATATTCAATTATGCCTGGCCCGTCGAACAGCAAGGGGAAGGGAAAAGCGCGCGGTAGAAGCCAGAAAAAGGCAGCCAGTGGTACTGCGTCGAAAGCACAGACACCCGGTCGGCTCGAACCTCTGGTATCGTCCGAGGAACCACAAGAGCATACCCACCAACCAAGGGACCCGTCCAGCGAACAATCCACGACTTCGACACCATCGCTGAAAACACCACCGCCTATCTTGCCCCACGAGCTGCCTGTTCCTTTGAAGGAACCTGTACCTCTCGATAAGGAAATACCGCGGTTAGTCGAAGAGGTGATGTTCCAGGAACCATTCATCCACGACCCGGGCAATGGACCGCGCGTGCGCGACGCTAGCGCATTCATTAAGTCTTTTTTTGCTCAGCCCGCAGCGCTAGATGTGAGACAAGCCAACTCATGGGCGCTTAATCCTGCTCGAGGCGCTGACGCGTTCGTAGGACCCAATGTGCGCTGAGTTTGCACAAGAAGAGGTGCTACAAATGTTGCGGACTGTACTCCCGGAGGAAATATCGTTGGTATGTCTCTAGTCTGATCTTTCGAGTTATGCATTTGCCAATGAAGTCGCGATAGATCCTGTGGTACAACAAAAGCCGGTCACATAGTCGCGTATGTCCGGCATGCCAACGACTATACAGACTGGGTGATACATTACCCGACCTTCTCGACGACAAATCTCTGTCAGAGAGTCCCCCACCACATCAACAATTGCGCGAACAGTCTATTAGCGGTATATGTACGTGCATCGTCAGCCCCGGAAACTGTGATGTCAAAACCTGACTGGATATCTCTCTCGTATAGGCTCGCCAGTATGCTTTGTCATGGCTCTATTCAATTATCCGAGCGCAATAAAATCGGCATGGGGGTCAACGGCGGATGAAATGGACGAATCGACGTGGGACCTCCTCAATGGGCCGGAAGACGGCCTCACTAATACAGAGGAGAGCCGTGCGTTGGGCATGCTTGTAAAAATGACACGACTGCATGATCTAGGACTCGCACAGCTGTGCTTTGACCCAGACGAAACGTCGATATTGGAAGCTGCTGCAGATTGACAAGCTCTGGTGGGTTATCAGGCCCAATGAGCGAAGTACGTAACGTATTTTGTATTTAATTCTTTGATATCCATCCTTCAAATCGCGAAAATAGCCTTTGGGTGGCGTTTTTTGTACAGAAGTTCCAAAATGACAATTAGCAGCCTTATGAGTAAAAGCAGAGTACTTTGGACTGCAGTAACCCTGGAGGCTCAACTCGGAAGCAAGAAGAAGCCGGAAGCCGAAAGAGATCATTTCCCCAGGTCACTTGTGCCATCTTTATACTCACTGGACCAAAAGCCAGCATGTGGTGCCGCCGCGCAATGAAGTCTAAATTAATCCCTTCGATTCGTTATAAACCCACATTGACCTTTCCGTCACCCACCCCGAGCTCATAGCCTATCCCGCCAGACGTAGCCAATTGGTCCAGATGTCGCCGCAACACGATGTGAACGAGCAGACATGGATTGATATGGCAAGTGCCAGGAGGGCAGCGTCAATTTCGATAGAGGACGTCCGTGATTTCTTGTACCGTGAGTACGCACTTGTATGCGTTCACTTCTATAAGCATTAATGCTGAGATAAAATCGTTCGACGCGCTAGACGGACGGCAAGAATGGCTTGCGCGGTCTAGGATCGTCAACATTCTTGAGCATGACCCTGTATTTGACAAGTCTAATAGGTAGTTCTGAGCAGAGTGATGCGGTATTTGAGTTCAACTGACAACTGATTTACAACGCAGGGACTTCCTATCGAGAACAGAGAAGTACGAACGCGGATTGGCATTGACGAACCGCATCTTCGAGTTGCAGCACGTCCATAAATGGAGCGATGAAGAAACGAAACTGGCCATCTCTGTTCTCGACGAGCCATTATCCATCGGGCTACATAACATCGGCGAGTGCGGGTTCCTATCGCTTGAACTGCATATAACTAATTGCGACTTCTATTTATCATATCCAGCTTTCCAGCCTGTTTTCATATTGCAAGCAGGGCCTGCGCTCCTAAAGAAATACGGACACCTCGTCGCTACACGCGCGATTTTTGGGTGCTACTTGCAAACCGAGCTTGGCCACGGGACGAACGTCTCCCGCCTCGAGACCATTGCGACGTTCATTCCTGCGACGCAGGAGTTCGAAATCCACTCTCCTACCCTAACAAGTAGCAAGTGGTGGATTGGCGCTTTGGGAAAGACAGCGACACATGGTGTGGTCCAGGCGAAGCTCGTCCTACCCGATGGAAAGGACGCAGGCCCACATTTATTCTTTGTGCAGTTAAGATCTTTGGGTATATCGTCAATCATGGTCATATTATTCATGAAGCTCATCGTATCAATTTAGATGATCATCGTGTACTTCCCAATATTACCATCGGCGATATTGGTGAGTCCACACAATTTGAATAGAATGTACTCTCATTCCATGTCGCTAGGACCCAAGGCACTGGCTGGATTTTCCCAGACAGATAATGGGTTCGCTCGTTTTGACCGTGTTCGCATCCCGAAAGAAAATATGCTGTCGAGATTTGCACAGGTCACCGACGAAGGAAAGTACCTAAAGCCCCCACATGCCAAACTCAGCTATGGAGGTGTAAGTAAAGTTCTAGATGTTCTACCCAGTGCTTCACTGATGTACCATGTAGATGCTTTATATTCGAGCTAAGTGAGCCGAATCTAGATATTGGGAAGGGATGTCATTGAGCTGTATCTTTCAGCATGGTCACCTCAGGCGGATGGCTGATTGCAAAAGGTCCATTTATTTAGTGTCTGAATCATTTGAGCTCTAAACCTTTCTTCTTTCGCCAGCTGCTACTGTCTCCATCCGTTACGCCACGGTCAGGAGACAGGGCGAAAGTGCCCCAAACGGGCTTGAGAAACAAATAATCCGTTACCCATCCGTTTACTACCGTCTTCTCCCAATTCTTTCTCGCGCATATATGTTCATCCAACTTGGTCGCACCTTGGTAAATTTAACCCTTTACAGTCGTATATTATCCATGCCGATAACCCAATGACAGACGAAGGCGTTCAATACCATGGTGGAGGACCTCAAGAAAGGCGACACTTCTCTGCTCGCTGAGATGCACGCTACGACGAGTGGACTAAAGATATATGTATCAGCAAACGGTGTGCAAGACTTGGAGACTGCACGCCGCTCTATGGGCGGGCACGGCTATAGTGCCTTTGCCGGCCTTGGCAGACTATACGCGGATTATCTCCCCAGTGTAACGTACGTCTCTGGCTCCATTTACTTGATTCAATGACATCTCATGCAGTATCGTAGATATGAGGGAGATAACTTTGTCCTTGACCAGCAAGTCGTTCGCTCGGCGGTGAAGTCCTATCGCCAGCTTTTTAGCACAAAGCCACCCTCTGTCGCATTGCTCTCTCCGTCGTCTTCGTACTTGCGTTTTCTCGTCTCTGCTCCTGCCGTTTCCCCATCGCTATCAACACATGACCTCAGAGACCCAGCGACGGCGATACTTCTACTTGAGCTTCGCGCAGCACTCATTGTGCAGGAGCACGCACAGAACGCCTCAGATCCAGATGCGAGTGCAAACCAGCGCGTTTCGAAGGCTGTGACGGAAGCGTTCATCGCAGCGCAAGTTCGGGAGATGATTGACGGCCTCGCAACACTGCAAGAGAAAGAGCGCGTAGTGCTGACGAAAGTGTTCTTATTGGTGAGTTATTACCACCGTCGCTTTGATGAATTGTAAACAGTGGCGCAATGCTCAATATATATCACATAGTTCCTGCTAACAACAGTTGAAGGTGGGCTCACAGACCTGTTGTCGTTCGGAGTTATTCGCCCCCTAGAAATAGGATCTGCTGCTAAAGACCCCACCCGCGCTATACGTCTCGCGATCAAGCAACTCTGCGAAGAGTTGTTACCTGAGGCTATCGCCCTCAGTGACGCATTTGGATTCACTGATTGGGAACTGGACAGGTGGGAATTTTTAATCTCAAATTTGTGAATGCGTTAACGTATGCATGTCCAGTGCGCTGGGGGTGTATAACGGAAAAGTGTACGAGGCGATATGGAACAGCGCGCAGCGGGAACCTCTTAACAAAACAGCTATTCCAGCGGCATACGAGGTCTGTAGACCAATCTTAAGCTGCCTTTTTTTACTGAATAACCTGGCGTAGCAATCTATCAAGCCTATTTTGGAACGCGGGAAGGCTATAGTTGCAGCTCAGTCAAAGCTTTAAGCTTGAAGTTTCAACCTCCATAGGTGGCTAATTGTATACCTTATTCGTTTCTTCGCGAAATATACATACGAAGGCGAAATAGCAGATACCTCAGAGGCGTAGAGCTTCTCACGATCCTGGACGCGATCGCAGAAGAGCTGCCTGCGGATGACTTTAATTTTAATGTCCTTCGTCGGGCCCTTTCGAAAGTTCATAACACTCTATCGCGTTGAGAACTGACCTTGTCTTTGGACCATTTCCCTGCCCAGCATGTACCATCATTCCCTATTCGTGAAGTGCATAGTATGCCTAGTTTCTTTCTCGCTGTTCCTCGCGGGAAGTGTACTAGCTAAAAGCAGCAAAGACGGGCGCGGTATGTGCCCTGAATTTCTGTCCCGTTGAACTATGGCTGACAATGCTGCATTTTAATAGCAACTTGGTTCAACACCGGGGTTTGCACTTCCGTCAATCGTATCGACAACTGAGAGCTTACGACGTGGATTCCGTATTTAGCTCGGCGCATGTGGAGCGTTCACCAACAACGGCGACAAGATCGTCGCTCTGTCGCCCCTCGATTATGCAGGCGGGCTCCACTGCTTCAATAGAATAAATGTACATTGTCAGTACCAGTCCTATCTTTCCAGAAATTTTTTGCAATAGAATAACCTGATAAATTTACGTTTTAGACCAAGGGCAAACTGTGTCCGCAACAGTCGTTGACCTCTGTCCATCATGTGGCATGGGCTCTTTAGACCTGTCCCCGGGTGCTTTCCAAGCTCTTGCACCTTTGGACTTCGGCGTCATACAAGTTACCTGGGAATATGCATAGTGTCCCGTTTTTTTGACCTGCTTTACTTTCTTTCGCCGCTGTCTTTCGTCCTTCTGTTTTTTCTTTTGTTTTTACAATTTTACAATGCTGTTGTATTTTTGGTTTCAAAGTTCAATGAATGAATTGCTCTTCTTGTTCGACGTGAACGATGCTGAATATGTAATGGTTTACTGCTTTTCATGTCAAGGCGCAGGCCTATTACGCAATCTCTGCACTTGCTAGCTTTGGATAGACCCGTCTCTTCGAATGTCACATTCGCCGTCGTTACTGAGCTCATTTGATAGAAAACGCCGCATGTCGGCGGCGTGGCCTCACCTGTCGTTGTCAAATTTACGTGGAACGTGGTCTATTTTTTTCATTAGGGAAGAACGTAGTGGAAGCCGATGGCATATGGTGTAAATTGATATGATACCATCATGGGAGCTAAGCTAAGTAGAACGAGAGTGCGTCAGGACAAATGCAGGGCAATGAAAGTCAATATGCATCAGTAACAAGATAAATGGCACGGAAGGACAGCCTGATCATAGAGAAAGCAGGCATGCGCATGATTTGAACTCAGGTGGGGCGCGTAAGGGCGACAAATGATGATTGCTTAGAGGAAATAAAAGAAGCGATAACGAAAGGAACAGTCATTGGAGGAGAAAGCAGACGTGCATAAGTATGTGCAGTGTTAAGAGCTCGCGTGCGGCGTCGACGACGCCGCGGCGTTGTGGTTCATGTACGCTGGGCCGGGAAAGAACCCACCGGGGCCCTGCGGGTGCCAGCTATCGCCGTTTGTAGCAGGGGTGTTTGCCCACAGCGAGCCACCGCCAATTGGCGACACCCCGGGATGGTGCAGATGGTGCATGTGGTTATTGGTGCCAATCGGGTTCGGAATTGGGCGCGCAGGCGACGGCGAAAATCCAGGCGGACCGGCCGCACCCCAAGGCGCCGGTTGACCGGGCCGCGGGCTCGTTGGGGCCCAGTTCTGCAGCGACGGCAGTCCAACGGCCATCCCACCGCCGATAGCACCCACACGCCGCGGGCCGCCCGTCGAGACAACCTCGTCGTCGTCCGGAGACAACGCTGACGAGCCGAGGATGCCCTTTGGACTGGGGGACCGTCGGTTGGGCGAGCCAGAGCCAGAGCTCGCACCCTCGCCCGAACCGCCAACAATAGGCCGTGCAATGGGTGCAATGGGGCGCGTGATGGGCCCGGGACCGGACAATGAGTCACCATGGGCTGCCACCGACCCACGCCGGCCTGTCCCTGGGGCGAGCATGGGCGGCGCTGGCACGCTTGAGCTCATCACCGGTTTAGGCTTGGGAGGGCCGATGGGTGAAGGTGCGGCAGACGGAATATTCACTGAGCCAGTCAGCGGAACACCAATCGGCATAGGCATGCGGTTGAAGTTGGGGTCGAACGACGGGCCTGCGTTGAAGCCTCGCGCAAGGCCTGACGGAAGCGGTGTCCCCGGCGGAGGGTGCATATTCGCGGGATTGAAGGAATACTGCATCGGCGCGAAGTTGCCTACTCGGGGCGACATATTGGGCGGGGGTATCATGACAGGGCCTTGAGGGTGCCCGAACATCATTCCGGATTGAGGAGGCAGGTGAGGGGATATCTGTTGCGGGTTCATGTTCCCAAGTGGAGGCAGGTGGTGCGGCCGCGCCATATTCGGCTGCGGCTGCTGTGGCTGCATCTGCTGGGGAGCAAGCGGGAGAGGATGGGGACGCGGTGCTTGCCCCACAACACCAGAAGGCGGCATGGCTGAAGGCGGCTGGATATGCTTGTTATTGACGACCTTCTTATTGTTCGCTACCGCACCGTTGGTTGTCACAGGCGTGTTCGGCAGACGAGGCACTGAGGCGACGGAGCTACTCGAAGGAGTAGGCGCGACCTTGGTCGGCGCGGCCAACGATGTCGACGAGGACGATGCTGCAGCGTTGGCACGAACTGGGGCCTTCACGCTGTTGGCCTGTGCTTGCGCGATCGCGGCTGCGCGCTGTTGTGCGGCGAGCTTCTCTTTAGCCTCTCGCTCCGCTTTCTCCTCTTTCTCCTTGGCAATCCTCTTTTCTTTCTCGACCCTTTCTCTCTCCTCTCGCTTCTCCTTTTCGATGCGTTCCCGTTCTGCACGCTCTTCACGTTCTTTGGCAAGCCGTGCCTCACGTTCCTCCTTCGCCTTGCGCTCTTTCTCTTCACGCTCCTTCTTTATCCGCTCGTCCTTTTCTTTCTTCTTCTTCTCGCGTTCCAGCTCGCGCTCGCGTTCTTCCTGCTGTCGTTTTTTCTTTTCTTCCTCCTTGCGTAGTCTCTCCTCTTCGGCAAGTCGCTTAGCAGCCTCGCGCCGTATGCGCTCCTCCTCCCGCTTTTTCCGAAGTTCCTCTTCCTGCGCAAGTTGCTTAGCTTTCAGTGCAGCTTCCTCAGCGGCCTTTTCTGCAGACTTGGCCGCCTTTTCCTCTTCCTTCGCCAATTTCTGCAGCCTAAGTGCCATAACAAAATGATCAGCCCCTGTAGCGTGGGCGATAAAAATACCGCGTACCGCTTCTTGTCTTTCTTCTTCTGGTTCTGCGTCTGCTTCTTCATCTCACGGTCGCGGGTAGACTTATCCTCCTCTTCGAGCTCGCGGAGCAGCTGCAGCTGCCGTTCCTGCGCGACCTTTTCGCGGTACGCCGTGAGCACACGTTGCTCGAACATCCGCGCCGCGAATATCGAGAACATGCGCTTGCCTTCTTCCATCTTCTGCTCCTCCGTCATAGGCTGCGAGAAAATAGACCGTCAGCGCCGATCCGGATCCGCAGGGTCGTAAAAGTGATGGTATACCTCCTCCTCTTCCTCCTCTTCCTCTTCGCTCGCGACGCCGTCCTCACCGTCCTCGCTGCCATCGCGGTCGTCTTCGCTCTCGTCCTCGCTCTCGTCCTCGACGTCGGCGGCTGCTTCCTCCTCGCGCTGCATGCGGCGCTCGGCAAGCTGCTCCATCATCTCCAAGAACTTTTGGCCGTCGTTCTTGAGGAGGTCATCAGCAACAGTGAGGATGTTACCCGGGCCTGCATGTACGCATTAAGGTACACGTATCGCGAAAATAGATATAGCATACCAGTGACGGTCAAACTGCTCCCGATGTTGAACAGTCCGTCTCGCCCTTTTCCGGGCGCAGCCCGCCGGCCGTTCGCTGGCGGCTCCAGACGCCTTGCCTGGGTTTTCGGATTCTGGTGGTGATCGTCGTCTTCCTCGTCCTCGTCTCCCTCTTCATCCCCCTCCTCGCCGTCCTCATCGCCTTCCTCGTCCTCGTCCCCTTCATCCCCTTCATCTCGCTCATCCACGTCTTCATCTTCGTACTGCTCTTCATCATAATCTTCTTCTTCCTCGTCGTCGTGTGCAGGTGGGTGGTGGTGTGGATGCGGATGAGGATGATGCTGCCGGTGACCATTAGTGACTGCGGGTAACATAGTTTGCGGTGGGGGCAGGGGCTGCTGCTGGAGCTTTGGAGGTTTAGCTGCGGCCCGTTTCGAATTTGGATGCACGGGTGCAACGACGGCGCCGTTCTTGTCGAGCTCTACGCTGCCGGGAAATGGACCGGGCCCTGGTGGGGGAGGGATGGTCCCACCGGAAGAGACGTATCGCTGCTGGTAATTCGCGTACTGTTCTAGCTCTTCGTAATAAGCATCGTACAGTACCTCAAGCTCCTCTTCTATCGCATTTCTGAACGATCGGATGAGATCGAGCACGGACGGGAAAAAATCGGTGGCAACAACGTACCGCTTCCTGCCACAGACAGCGCACGAGCAGCTGTGTTTCTGCTGCTCTTTCATCTTCTTTAGCACCGTGTCCTTCTCTATCTTCACCAGGTTCCGCCGCTCCAGTTCCCCGAGCCCAAGCCAGAAATCCTTGATGCGCTCGCGCTCCTCAGTAGTGCTTGTGCTCCAAATCTTGTTGGGGTTTGCCTTGCCCTTGGACGCCGCGCTACCCCCTGAGTTGCTGGCCGCCGACACCGGTGCTCGAGCTTTGCCCCCGCTGCCTGCGTTGGACGTCGGTGGCGATGGGTGACGATTCTGTTGGGGCTGGCCTTGCGGCACCTGCTGGTTGTGCACTGCGGCCTTGGAGGCCGCCCGTGCGCTCTTTGGCTGGGTATGGGGCGTCGCGGCGGGCAGCGTCGGCGGTGCGTAGCTCATTGGCTGCTTTCCAATAGCTATAGAGGACTGTGTAACTTGTTGGCCGACTGGCGGATTTGGTCTGCTCACGGGCATGGCAGGAGGACAACCTGAAAAGTATTGGTCAGCCCGGCTCAAATTTCCCTTCTCCTCCAATTCCCGCTCCGGTTGAACCTATAAATGGTAGTTTTGCCGGACTCGGCGGGCGCGATTTCCTTTTTTGTCACTTAACTTATTGTGCGCCTGTCCGCTACCTTGTCTTCGTAAGACCGTTGCAGAGGGACCCTCCTTTTATAAAATCCCCTTCTACAGAGCCACATTCGGCCACCATTCAGCCTATATTTGAGGCTTTACCTGATCCCTAACTACAAGTAAACAAAGGCAGATTCTGGGCCAGCGCTTGGCCGTACGGCGCAAAGCATATTGTGAACGAAAAGATTTCATGTTCGAAGCGCCGTTTTCCATTGCAGTGCTCTAGTATCAATCAAAATTCCAAAGTATTCGTCTTCAAAGGAACAATGATTCCATCTCATCTACCTTCAAGTTTCCAGAATTGACACACTTAAGAAATAGCAGCTGAGGCCTTTGCGGCCCCTCAACGGCCATCGACTGACGATCAGATCGCGCATAAATACTTTTGCGACTCTAAAATACGCAGTCGGTGCCGACTCGAACATGCAAACGATGCCTAGCCGTGCGTAACTTCTTGGTAACTTCTCTTGCATTGCTACAGATGAGCCAGTAAATCGCGAAGCATTTAACCATCTTATAATATTGACTCTATAATCAGAGGCCTGTCTTCAAAGGTATTTACGCCACGCCACAACTATGCTTTTGCCACGTATTTTTGGAGGATGTTCCATTGATGTTCCAACTTCCAAGTCACCGCAGAGTTCGTCGGCGTTAAAAATAGAATATGGTCACGCGATCACGGGCCAATCACGTCATGATCTGTTGTCCAAGAAGGGACGCGTCCAAGGCGCATATATAAAAAGCCAACCGCGCTCATTTTGCTTTCTTTCTTTCCTTTTTCCTCCCCCCTCCCTCTTCCCCCTTCCTGCTTGCATCTTTGCTCCTCAGATCCAGTCTTGGGGCGCAAATCTGTGTTCCGGCCGTCATTTCCGCTTGTGGCTAATCCTCCATCTGTCGACGCGCTCTGACATCACAAACACTTCCGGTCCATGCATAGAATTGGAGTCGGACTGGGGTGAGAAGAACGGCTGCTTATCTGGAGGATCTGCCGTCTCGCACGCCTTCCCCATGTGCGTATCTGGTATGCATCCTGCGGAGCCCTCTTTAGGCCACGCCTAAGAATATGCCTGCTGCGCGCCTTAATCCGCTTGTCTGGGCTCGTGTATGCGCACGAATGGCGCATATATCCACCTATTAGGCGCTATTTGGGTGTCTATGGTCGCCACGGGTGACACCGGCCTTCCTCCTGTCCGCTGTCTGTCATCTTCGATGGGAGATATGCTCGTGATGATCCTCGGTGCCTACTCTATGGCCGGCCTGGCGATGATGCCACGGCGGATACTTATAGGCTGGGCCTCGAGGATTGTCAGCAGAGTCGTCTCACTGCTCAGCGGGTATGTTGGCGCCCGCAGAGATGGCAATGAGGTGCGTTATTTAATCACAGAGAAATCTTTCGTTTGTGGGGATTTCAACGGTATGCTGTCTCTCAGGCCGTATATACCACGAGTTCGTTTGTAATTTGGTCCACTGTATTTCTCCGTTCCGGGGTTTCCTGGGTGGAGAAAAAGATAAGGCCCCCAGACTATACATTGTGCATCGGCCGGTCGTGGCGACATACGCCGGGAGCGAGCAACGCGGGCAGTACGTTCTGACAGCGTAAGTGTGTACTGAGCGCTGAGCGCTTGAGCTTGGGCGCTGGACCACTTTCGAAACGAATCAGACCTCGATTATGTTTGGCCAACGGCAACTGCCTCAACCTACGCACGCACCGTTTCTCGTCGTCGAGGGAGAATATCCCTTCTAACAGTCATCTCGATTGAGGCCGCAATGTACGCGGAAATTCTAGTTCCTAACTATCATCACGATTGATGGTCGCACGAAATGGTGGGATGCCCAGCTGTGTATACCAACTTCCGGGTACTGCGGACGACTTGGACGCCCAATTTCCTTGAAAAATTGGCCATTCCACCCCAGATTATTTCCATCACGCTCTCAATAATTGCGCGGTTACGGAGTCGCAAGATTTCTTACAGGCATACTACTCAGTTGTACCGGTACGCCAACTTCTGCGCGGGAGCAGTCCGGTGAGAGTAGATCAGGCCTATTTCTGATGAGCTCGAACATTTGTGTTGAGACTTTCCCAACAGTTTTGGGCGTAGAAAACAAGCCTAGGCTTTGACGGGATCAGCAAGGTAGACCTGAATAGCGGACGGATGTTCCAGGCTTAGTGGTTTCTCATTGTGGACGACGCGCCGGCGATCGTCCCAATCAACCTCGAAGCCGCCACGGGCGCCCAACTGCCGGAAACATCCACACCCAGCGGTTTCGCGCTCTCGTCGTTCCATCAAGCAAGGTCATTTGATGCACAAGCCACGCCGTCTATTAGTCCGGTGGGAAAGTGACATGGAATATGCTCAGAGGACTTTTGGCGGGTAACAGTTGGCCATATAAACCAGGCGGCGATGTCGGAGCAGAATAGGAAATCCACGCAGTGGCGCGCCCGAGGGATCTTCAGTATAGTCTGCGGGGCTTTCAACTGGAATGCTAAAACTCGAATCGGAGAACCGAGTTACGAGGCAGTGGAGGAAGAAGGGGCAATTGATTCTTGGACTCCAACCAGGTTTGGGAACTCCTCTGGTAGGCTCTTGCGTCCCCGAAACTACGAACAGCTTAGAGCATCCCCTTGGCCAGAAATATGGGTATTTCAAGAAGGGAAGAGTCCACTCCTCTCTCCGGTCAAATTTCCAGTTGCAAATGGTACAAGATGAAAACTCTAATGAGGAGAATCAGAGAGCAAACCAAGAGTCAACTTCAAGTTCCAGTTGAACGCGGGGAAAGAAAAGAATACATATTCCCACGGAGACCCGAATATGCAAGCGCGGAATTGCCGCTGCACCGCCATCATCATCATCTCTCTTCCGCTCATACCTCTAAGCCTATGACCTCACTAAGGCTACCACTAGATAGTCTGTCACGGTATCACTCCTTCATCAGCGGAGTGTGCTACGTAGTGCTTATCTATGGCGAAATGCAGCCACTGACGGCGGGTCGCCCATCTTTAGCTGACTGAGGATCGGTCATAGCCCTGGATGGCGCCATCAGTATGCCAATACTGCTCATCGCAAAGCCTCGCTACCTCGGGAAAGAGACTGTGCCTTATATGTGCAATATATACCTCTCAGACGTTTCCCCTTGATTCCCCCAGCCTTATTCCTGTTCCCATCTCCCGCTACGATGAGCGCAAAGCTGCCCGAAAAGCGCCCATTCAGTCCTTTATTTGGATCTTCCGCGTCTTCGACTGGCGAAACGACGCCTCTGCTCGAACGACCAGCCCAGGACGCGTCGTATGAAGTAGAACCAGTCAAGAATCCATTTGTTATCGATGACTTGGAGTACACTCCTGAGGAAGAGGCCGCAGTCCTCTGGAAACTGGATCGATACTTGATGCCATGTATCCTGGTCACCACATTCGTTCTGAACATGGATCGCACGAACAACTCGAACGCAATATCGGATAACCTTCCCGCTGACCTTGGGTTTGACATCAACGTCGTCAATACCGCCACAGCCATGTACTCCGTTTTGTTCGCTACGGCGTGTCTCTCCGGTGCTGTAATCGCCAAAATTGTCGGTCCAGCACGCTGTGAGTGGTCCAGATCACTCTTCTCGTCATCGCCGTTTGACATTGAATGCGTCAGGGATTCCAACTCTGATGTTCTCGTGGGGCCTTGTAACTTTAGCCCATGTTCTCATTACCGACAAGACTGGATACATCACAGGTGAGTAATACAATCCATCCTTCCATTACACGTCCTGACTTTCTCCGTAGTGCGATGCTGTGAGCTTCTTGTATTAAATTCTTATTTTAAGAGTCTAAACTCATTACGATTTATCTTTAGTCATTGCCATCACCGAAGGAGGTGCGACCTTATTCATTCTATCAATACATTACTTTATTTGACATATGACTCTAAAAAGGCGTCATCCCGACAACGCTTGTCTATCTGGGTGCATTCTACAAGAGCACTGAGCTGGCGACGCGGCTGGCGTGGTTCTGGGGTGTGCAGCATATGGCAAGCGCTGTGAGCGGGCTCATGGCGAGTGGGCTCCTCAAACTGCGGGGCGTTGCAGGTCTCGAGGGCTGGAAATGGCTATTCCTTGTCGACGGGATCATTACGGTTGTCGTTGCTGTCGGGACCTGGTGTGCACTTTCCAATGAACCCAAAGTATCAATCTGATATACTATGACAGGCTCTATCTTCCCAAGGATGTTGCCCACATGTCGACGAAAAACAGACTCACAGAAGGCACTCCCTGGCTGACCCACCGCCAGGCGCAGATCGCAGCGACGCGGGTTATTCGCGACGACGAATCGAAGCGTTCCTATGAGTGGGTTACTATTTCTACACGCCCTCGATTGCATTCCGCCCTGCTGACGCTCAATTATTCTCAGGAAAACTGTTAGATGGACGGATATCAAGGACACACTGACCGACTGGGGCATTATTGGGCACCTCGTCATCACAAGCATTGGTCAAACTCCTAACACCCCAATGCATACTTGTACGCTTATTTATTTGAGGAAAAAGATGAGCAATACGTACTTAATTACCTTCGCCTAGATCTCCCAACCGTGATCAAATCGTTTAACTTTAGCGTCTCCGTCGCGAACGCGCTCACCGCGCCACCTTACATTTTGCAAGGCATTGTGATGATCCTTGTCGTTCGCCACTCGGACAAGGTGCGCGAGCGTGGATACCACGGAGCTTTTGGAGGTGAGAATCTGACTTAGTATTTGTATGGTTTGCGTACTCATCAACATCCGTACGCAGCGGGGTGGCAACTACTGGGCTGGATCTTCCTGCGCAGCCTCCCTTCGTCAGCAGGTCGCGGCCTGAAATATTCCGCTGCGGTCGTCGTTGCATCTTGGCCGTCAACACACCCGCTAAACATCGCATGGATGACGGAAAATACAGGGTATGAGAAAAAATATCCTTATGAATTATATCTGTGATCCTGGGTTAATTTCTGCAGGAGCATTGGGAAGCGCACGGTCGCATCTGGTCTGATAATTGGAGCATGTACGCAGCTCCCTTTCTGAAATCGCATATTGGATACTCAGATTATTGCTTTGTTTAGCGAACATCTACGGGACCTGGGGCTCACAGATATACCGCGCAGATGACGCACCAGGTACTAAGCGCCCCTCTCACCCCGCTATATCGAAGTCTAATGGTGTGAACAGATTTCAAGCGTGGAAACCTCATCAACATCGGCTTTGCGGGAGTAGCGTTCCTCCTCTGGCTCGCTCAGAAGCGCAGGTACCAGATGCGGAACGCGCGCAATGCAGCAGCTGTTGAGAGCATGGATGCTCATCAGCTTACTGGCGCAGTAGCACGCCAGGCTGCGCTCGGCAACCGCAGCCCTCTGTTCCGATTCACGACCTAGCCTGCACAACCCTTTGCTATACACGACATTCATGAAAACTCACGCCCGGCACGTACCCTAGATACCCAGCGCACGCCCATGCCCACAGCCTCATACCATACCATGTAACTGTAATTTCAATATCTCTGGATCCATGTATGTACGAATACGACACACGAGACAATGCTACGATACACATAACGTATTCCTCACTAATACTATCAGAGCGCTCGGCCCCCATTCCACTGAGTGAGCCACGCGAGGAACTCGCTAGCTATCTTCTCATGGCCCGCGACGGTTGGATGTTGATTGGCCGGGAAGACATCCGCCCACGCGACCCACCCCGTCGTGTCCACGAGGAAGATGTTCTTGTCGCCGGCAGCTTGTCTGCGGGCCGGGCGTAGAGGTTAGTGTGGCGCTTCCAGAAAACGAATCAGAAGAAAAGGGCACCTATTGGACACGATAGTCTGATACTGGCCGGGATAGTAGTATGAGATGCTACCATCTGCAGCGGGCCAACCCCACTGCGAGTAAGTTGGTTAGACGGTCTTGTCAGATCGCATGTGGATGGGCTACATACGGGGGTGAATACGAAAATAGGCGCGACTGGGTTCGTGGTTCGTAGGCGCGCTATGAACTCGGTGTATACCTATGTTGCATTTAAAGTCTAGCTTTCTATGATAGTATGGCACAAGGCTCACCTGCACGAACTGCGCGTCCGTGACGTTCTGTGATGCGTCGTTTGCTCTGTGCCAATACTCGTAAATATGTTCATGCCGGTGTACAGAAACATGACCACTGACCCAATATGAATGACAATGTGCGTCGCCTGTGGGCGGTCGCGTGCGAAGTTCCATGGCGTCGTAAAGTTGTGGTCAGTGGTGTAATAGTAGCCAGTATCTTCGGTCTAGAGGGGTCATTCAAACAGTAAATCTATAGTATTCAGGTACGCACCCTGAAATACTCATATGACACGCCGTGTACGTTTCCATAAGAAGGAATGTCCTTTGTATTTTTTAAATGTCTGCTTGAACAGGGGCACGCAGAAACCAGACAAACGCACCGTTAATGCAGCGCCGGGCTGTGCGTTAATGCGGTGTTCCGCCTTGAGTGTTTTGCTCACCAGGAAGGGCCATGCCTGATCGACACCCATAGGTAAATATTGGCCCTGTGGGGACATAAGCAGAGGAAACTAGTGCCAACTTTGATAGTTCTCACCGCAGAGAGAGAGTCACCAATGAATTGGAAGGAAAGTTTGGCTGGCGTGTATGGAAGTAGGACAGCATCCTAGAGAAAACATATTTATTGTTAGCTCAATTGGGCTGAACGAACATAAATAAATTACCGAGTTAAGCACAATACTCTCAAGATTAATACGGTTATTTTGCCATCCCTGGACGTTGATTCTGACGAGGGTGGATGCGGACCGGGAAATAAGTTGTGTCTTGGTTGGCAATGGAATAGTGTTCACTCCGGTAGAGACATTGACGGTGGTAAAGTCCGAACCATCAATCGAGACACCAACCGCGGCAGAGGGAGAAGTGGTATGCTCGCCGAGGTTGAGCGTCAAGGAGTGCAGATTTTGAATATTCAGTTTGAAGCCAGAACTTGCCCTGAAAGGCAGCCAAAAGGATCGAAACCAAAAGCGAAAAAAATGCCTGAATTGTGCTACATACCACCATGTACCAGGAGATGTATCCCAGCGTCCGTGATAATATATGAATGAATTGTCATTTTTGATGGTCACAGTTGTTGGGGGATGCCCTGTAGGAATGGTAGTAGCCCATGCTGGGAGGAGCAAGGTAGCGATAAGCAAGCTTTGAGGAATAAACATTTAGTGAAAGTAATCAGAAACGGCCAGCAGACATTTATGAGCTTTTCAGGAGCATTTTGTAGGAATCATGAGCTATTTAATAGCCCGTCTCGCGAAGGTATATGTCGTTAGAAGAAAGCGGAGCCCGGATAGAAGCCACCCAGTCACGCGCGTACGAACGCAAGAACAAGCTCGACGAGAGTTGCGAAGCACCGATATTTCGCCGTTTCCACTCTACCTATACGATATATGTCCCCTCAAAAAACGCGGAAAAACGATTCTCACTTTCGGAGTTGAATAGTGGAAGCCTAGGGATCAACATAGGAAAAAGTACTTGTCCACCAATCATCCAGATCCCAGCGAAGAAACAAGTGAGGCCATGGAGAAGCTTGCGCAAGATCAGACAAGGCCACGTCCAAGTCAAGTACATCGACATAGCCTCGAGCAAGGGCCATTATCGTTTTTTTTGGGTTGGGCTGTGGGCCTTGTGCCGCCCGGAGGTTCCGGAATATGTTTGTATGGAGGACTTCAAGTCGTACGCGAGCCGCTCTGTCACAGGTGACCTCAGACATCTCAAGAAGCCGAGTAGAACGCATGCTGAATATATGCAAGGAAAAAGAAGATAACGATGCGAAAAAACACAACTTCGTCTGAGGTCGGACCTGAGTGAGTGACTCTAGGGCCGGTCCGGAAAACTGAACGAATTTACCATTCTTTCTCGATCAATGGCAGCCTCCTGGAGACATTGTGAGCCCCAACAAGGCCAACTAGCTTATGGCTATTATTTGTTTCAAATACAAGGCCAGCTTCGAGTCGCAGCCAAGTCGCAGCTTTTTTTTGGAAGACAATGTCGCGATGAAGATGATCATCACGTGAAAAGAGTCATTTAGATGTTGTTTTTATATTCATTTCTTCGTCCTCGAGGCAATGATGGTGAATCCTTTCATTTTCACACTCCCATTACCCGATTCACCTTCTCATAAGACGCCCAGAACGTGTACTCACTCATAGGAAAAGTGAGTCATTCTTTCTCCAGTTACCCACTTCGCGTTGGCTGACATCTCTCCAACATCTCTCAAGATCATAACACATTTCACTTCTATACCCCAGGAGTCAGTAGAATGAGCCACGAGACGGTGCTGGTGTGGATGCTGTCGCTAAATCGAGAATATGCAAGAATAGTATGTTCATAAAGTCCCCAGTTTCGTTTCTGAGCGCTCATCTATTGAGCAGGAATATGATACCGCGTACCAATTATGCAAGTTGTGCTTTCCCAATGACAAGTACAAGTATGAACCTCAGAACCCCGATTCATTTCGTGAGTGGCACATTTTCCACAATATCGGTGGTACTGACGGTAGATTTAGGTACTCTAATGACCCAGCTTCTCCCAGTGCTCATGATGCGTCACCGCCGAGTGCCTCGTGCGAAATGGCAGGACCATGTAACACCCACAGGGAAGCATTGGATAGAACATGTACGCAGAGTTAGCTTTTTTCAAACGGACACATTCCTAAAATACAGCAGGCCCCTGACTCGTCCGGACGACCGCGCCCGCCTAGCATCGGGTACCAGCTTACGTTCCACAACTCGCTGTGTGGGATGGCCGTGACGCAGGGCCAGCCTGCGCAGGTCGTGAACATCGGACTCGGAATCAAACAGCTCAAGGTCGAGCCAAAGGGGACAAGTGTGCCTGTCTTCTTCGAATCGCTGTCGCATAAAGTACGTTATCACGCAGTGTGTGATATTAGCGCCGACTCATAATGCTGCACAGCTCACGCAACTTGAAATCGCTAACATCGCGGGCAACCCCGACGACCTTGTGCTTAAACGCCTGTGCATCAACCTTGCCCTGAAAGAGGCGTATATCAAGGCGATTGGGCAGCCCATCGGCTTCGACCTCTCGCGTCTAGAGTTTGACATGCCAAACCGCTGTGCCACTGGTGACGGCAACCCGCTTATTGGATGGGAGTTCCGCGTGTTCACTGCGAAGCTCGGTGTTGCGCGTGGCACGGTGCTCAAGCAGGAAGAATACGAGTGTGTGTGTGCATACTACCGCGGCACGCAGGAGACCACGTTCATCTTCCACGGCACCGCACAGGAACTTGAGAATTGGGTGCAGTTCATTAACATTGACCAGCTTATGGCCGTCGCAGCAAAGCTTGCAGCTTAGCCCATGTGTGATTGTACTTTTGTACTTTTATCTGTACTCCTGCGTTCGTGTATATCGTCTAATATGTAACCACACCTGCCTATGAATCTTTATCTGCTTTCTCGTACTGGATCGTGGCAATTGTCTCATCAGTGCCCTCTGCCGGAACTGGAGGTCCGTGATAATTCCGCTTTCCACCTGTGGTATGCAAATCAGCGCCTGTAATCGCTCGCTCGCTGTCATTTCACTTACTGATCAGATACCACACAGCACTCAACACAGCGAATCCAACAAACACCACCGATGCGTAATCTGTGCACCGAAAATCAGCAGGCGCCACGCACCGCACACAGCACGCCACTCACTCATTGACACCCGGGTGACGGGAATCACCGCAGGCATGGAGAACAGCACGATCGAGAACGCCACCCACAGCACTGCGAACGTGTTTATCGCATAGCCCCAACGTCCAAGGCTAAATGGCGCGTCGGCGACATCGCGCCGCCCGTTCGCGAGCGACGCGGCGACTGGCATCGCATAGCTCGCGCCGAGGCAGATTACCGCGACGCCGACGAACGCGTTGAACGCGGCCGTCGAGCCGAGGAAGATGAGTCCGAGCGCGAGCTGCACGCCGAGCGTCAGCGCGTTCGCGTTCACGGGCACATCGCCGAGGGGGCGATTTACGCGCGCCCAGACGGTGTGCAGCGGGATCGCCTTGTCGCGCGCAAAGCTCCATGTCGCGCGCGAGGCCGCGCAGCAGATTGAAATTGCACAGAAGATGCCGATACCGAAGATGATGAGCCACTACAAATGATGCAAATATTTTATCATCAGAATGTGCGCTCAAAATATAAATCGGAGCGCTTGCCATCGTGAACCCGCCGCCTTTCGTGCCCATAATGAGCTCGAAGAGAACGCCCAGAGGCTGGCCGCCCGGCACTAGAGTGGCGTGTATCAATAGCCGCGGTAGATTGTCAAGTGTTTGAGATTTTTACCAGCTAGCAGTGTGGGGATGTCGGGCAGCGTGAACAAAATTGGCAGGAGGAAGATTATGCCCACGACGAAGCTAATGGGAATAGACCATGAAATAGCCCGCGGAAGTTGGACGGCAGGATTATGAACTTCCTCGGCCATGCTGGCGACTGGAAGTTTGTCAGTGGTTAATTACAAGGGTATAATATGCGACATAAACGGACCCATTCCGATGGCGGCGAATGTGTACGCTAAATATACGAATTGAATGTGAGGTATGTTTCAACACAATAATCCGAGTCCTTACCAGGCTGAGGATGGAAGTTGGTCAGTATCACTATGAAGAGTGCACGTCATAATTACACTTACAGGGAGCAATCCAACAAAGAATGACCATCCCGGAGTCCAACCAGAAAACGACGGATCAAAATGAGTGAATGCGTACGAGGCGGTATGTCGCCCTGCCGCCGCTTTGACGGAGAGGCATATCATCATGACTAGATCGCTTTCAATCAGCAAAAATAAACCATGCAACGCAAGGGGGAACAGTACTGATGACACCCAGAGCTGTCCAGCAAGCACATATGACCTAGAGCGTGTTGAGCTGCATTCCGGGGAGTAAAGAGGAGGCATACATCTATCGTGGGGAGGTATTTGTTGAGAAATACTCCGACCAGCGTCGCAAAAACGGCAACTGCCATAAATACGAGATCTAGCACAGTGCAAGGATATCAGCTTTTACGGGCGCTTAATTTGATATTCGAAGACTGACAAGTTTGCCAAGCGGTTGGGACCCACTCAGGGTGATATATCCCAACTCCGGCGACCAATATCTGAGCACTTCCCTGAACGGCGACAAATTCGCGAAGCGTTATTGACCGGAAATGGGGAACATACGCACAAAAGTTACAGATAGACTGATAGTCCATACGCCAACCATGGTAAGCCATCCATTAATCCACGACGATAAGAGCCGATGCCTAGGAGAAGTGAGGCGATAACACCAATAATACGCGCCCGCCGAAGTCGGGTATTTGGAGCAAATTTCTGCGAGGGACAAAGCGAGAGGTTGACTGGTGATGCATACAAGGACCCAACTGATATTATGTAGTAAAATCAGTTTGGTTCATTATGTGGCACTGAGGTTCGGACACACCCCCATAGCATCACCGCCGGACCGCCTCCAACAAGGGATGTCGCTATTGGGGCGGCTAGTCCAAATGCTGCGAATGTATTATCCGAATGAGCGCTTGTATTCTTCAATTTGGGAATAGGTGACCTACGGACGGCAATTATAGCTAAAGATTTGCAGATAATTGATACGCAGACACGATCAGGCAATGGCATCATCAACAATTCCAGGGCGCATCTTACCAAGTAACACTGTACACCCAAATGAGCCATATGAACTCACGAGACAGACTTGGGAGAGACATACTGAACAATATATGGAATAATCCTCGAGACTATTAGGCGTGCCAAATCCATGTTCAGTCGCTGGGAGGTTGGTGGATAACAACTGCGTACCCGCGTAAGCTCCTGCTGATAACCCAGCTTCTTTAAATTCTGAGCCGCCTCATCGTCGGCGTCTCCGAATACCTTCCCGTCACCACCTTGGCCTGCTAGATAGTGCGAATTTTCAGAAACAGTGGGCGTGGCCATGATGCGTCCGGGCAGTGCTGTGCAACGCCGGTTCGTATCTGAATGTACAAGGGTTTTAAAGGGGGCCATCTATTTATGGTGTTGCGGCATAAGAGGGAAATGAAGCTAGCATTCCCATAGCATGCATGCGGTGCGATTAAACTGAATTAATTCTGCGCTTCTCTATGAGGTAAAGGAGGCGTATTCGGTGAGCGATTGCGAATTAGGTCGAATGATGCGTTTTCAAATTCTCTCCACTTGAGATAAGGTGAGCTAAATATGTCACCAGAAGAATGAACACAGAGCTAAAAGTGGGCGACGATCCTCAAAAAAAATGTCGGGATTGTGCTTTGGCCGTGCACGGTACCATGAGTGTTCGGGCCCGGTTTTACCATTGATGCTGTCAATCTAACCGGGAAATAACATACGAAGTTTGCCGTAGCGCCGATGATTTTGGCCTTGATCTGGCTCCGACAGTGATTTGCCCCTCTGCCCAAGGTCAGTCTCCTAATTAATAAACTTTCCTCAAGCAAACACGATACTAATCTCGTTGTAACAATAAAATGGAAAATACAAGATATGTCGCTCATTCCCCGGCCGGAGGCCTTGCGCCGTACGACAACCACGATAATTGGAGGGGTCTAACCGTGACTGTGCGTATTGAACTTGACGCCAATCCCTTCAAAATTTCGACGCATTTCTCACTGTTTTGCCTCCTTCCACTTGATTTTATCCAGCTCGGCATCGAACGCAAATAAATCGACCATGAATCACGATTTCAGTCCTTTTCTTACATTACCGACCGACTGACTACATTGTAGCATCCTACCTGCCGTTACAAAGCCTATAATTACAGCTCTCTGTTTTTCGTTGACTACACGCCGGCTCTGCGTTTCAACCTCTGTTACACCGCAAAATCATTGTCAAGGGTGAAGAGCCTGCGTTCTTGGTTCTGGCTAGGATATTAAGGATGCAAAGCTCGGGGCACGAGCCAGAGAATTCCATATCCTCACCGATTTTATCTCCTAAAAACCGCAGAACCCTTAGCGAATTAACGGTGCTTTCCTTGCTGCACATATTGATAAATTCTGATCACCCTTCAACTTGACAATGCGGTATACGGACCGGGACGAAGACGACCGTAAAATCCGAGGTTACAACCACCTATCGCGCCAATTCTGGATCGACTTGGGCAACAATTGTCCTCGTTTGCGACATGTCATTGTGGACGGGATTAGAGATAGCTTCAAAAGAGAGAACACTGGCAAGTACATCTCGCGCCCTATATCTCACAGCTTCGATGGCTGGAACAGCTCTATGCCCTTCCGCCCGTGAAATATACCAATCACAGCTAGACGATTTCGTAACTGGGTGCGGCGCGCTCGCTGATGCTTGCCCACAGCTTAAGTCAATCTGAATCACAGATGTGTCCAGAATGAGCCTGTTGTATCTTTCTGTAAAGATCATGCGAGACGGGCAAGGCTCAGTGGTAGACATAATTCCAAGTCATTATGGTGTTGGAATGGAGTTGTTGGTAGGTGAAACTAACCCTGTCCCATTTAATAATTCATTTTAGATCGTGAAGCGTTCGAATCTCTGTAATATGAGTAGCATGAGGTAGTGACGAATTGATTGTTATTAAAGCAGATGAATTGATTAGGCAGAGTTTGATAATCAGGTTTCCGACTATCCTCTCACTCGTTCGTGAGGCTCTTGCCAAGGAACTCCTAGAATTTTGAATATCTCCTCCTCGGTTTCGGAGGCTACGCGGACACCTATCCCGAAGAAATGTAGTTAGATAAGAGCAAATTTTCTGCGCGGCATATTCTTTGGCACCTGGACTTGTCTTGACTCGCCGGTCGCTTGGGTTGCGAACGACACCGCCGAATAAACCACGTTGGTTGAGAGAATATCCTAGCACACTCGCCTTCATTCGAATGGCACGATTGAACTGTAAAATAGAAAACGCAGTGAGTTTCTGAAAGTAGGAAATATAATCGATATGCATACTATGTCGTCTCCCTGTGTCGAAGGGGAAAACAAGAGAAACGTCAATCGCAGAGGTCGTCATTGATATCAAGAAAATAGCTGACAGTGTAGTAGAGGCGCGCAGAGCCTCGGCACACCCAAGGAACGCAGAGAATGTCGATTCGCCTCCTCCTCGATCCATCTATGTCTGGTAGCCGACACAGTCCGCGATATGTTGCCTCGAGGTCATACAGATCGTCAGGGATGGCGAGATCTTCAGATAGTATACCTGCGTCGTGTAACTTTTTCATAAGACGCGGTAAAACACCTTTAAATAAATGCTTCAGAGATATTTAGAAGGTATTCGTCATGCCTGCTCACCGCTGTGAGTCTTTCCGTCGTCTGTTGGGCGAGTCATCAGGATATCAATATCACCGCAGTCTGCCTTCCCTCTAAGCACACGGAGTTAAACAATCATTGATAAAAATGATGCAAGTGATTACTTGCCTACGATAACTACCCATGATTTCGATGGATAATTTAGGGTCAATAGAAAGGGCTATCATAATCTTACTTAGTAACTCGCTGGGCATAGTCGTAGTCGCGGTGGCGTTGTAGATTCGTACCGATCGGTGTTATAAGGTCAAATATAGCTTTCGCCTCCGCACGAGGCATACGGTCATTGATATCTTTCAGAGAAAATATCAGTTAACATAGCCATTGTTCCTTGCTTCATGGGGTACTGACCGTCGTAAAATTTCAGCCCAATTTTTTGCACCGCGCTCAACTTCACACCACCCTTTCCGCGCCTCAAGTCCTCAAGCTTCCTGCATCCAGCGGCGTACCATTGGAAAGCGGTGGCTTGTCCTGGTAACACCCAATCAGGAGAATTATTTGAGCCAAAACCGTGACCGAGCTCACCAACACCGTAAATGCCCTGGAAGAGACGAGTGACCAGGACATCCTCGCTTCTCTCGTATTTAATCCGCTGCAGTTCACCAGTCTGTAAGATCTCCTGAATCTGCCACAAAATGTACTGTTTAGCCTCTGACGGGAGCTTCATCACGACGCTTAAATTCACCTTTTGTGCCGTTTTCAGCCCAACACCCCGGATACTACGTGCCTCCGCAAATGATTTGATGCGCCTCGGATAATTTTTTAGCGCCCGGATAGCTGCGGGAAACGTGATTGGTGCCGACCGAAGAGTGGTACGAGCATGATTGACATACATTTGCTATAGCTGAAGGTACGCCAACGATCTTCCTCCCCCGGCTTCGCTTTATGCAGCTGCATGAGTTCATTCAACTGGTGTCCAGGCCTCGTTAAAAAATCGTTAAGACGGGCGGGTTGTGGGATGAAGCCAACCTTCGTAATGATATCTTCGTTTGGACAGTCGCCAAGCTGCTGAGGTTCCTTCGTGTCGCAAGTCCATCCCTAGTGACAATATAACATCAACAATGATGTTCGCAGAGCAAAACGGTCTGATTACCCTCTTTCCCAGAGTCTTCGGCTGGCCAGAATCTACAAAACCTTCATCCTCATCTTCTGAATCACTCACGTCTGAATGTTCGCCGTCAGGTCCCGGGGCTTTCCACTGGAGCAAAAAGGTTCATCGTAGTCAATTCACGCTGTCGGCAATTATAACTTACTCTGTCTTGGGTCTGAGACTGAAGCTTAGCTTCGTGGTAAAATTCGGCCAGTGGGTCATGAACGTTGCTTGTAGCCTCCTTTGCAAGGTCGCCACTGGAAATACGAGTTCTCGATGGACCGATGGGACGGAACGGGGATGTAGGAGGGGAAAGAGGTGCCCCCGGAGGCGTCGATGGTCCAGGCTGGTTATCCACTTCTGGCTCCGCAGGTGGATTGGGGACATCAAATTCCCTGGCGCCATGGACACGTCAGCTCGTTTGATGATATAAAATTTGACGCATACATGTTGGGGCCAGTCCCCGAGCTCGGGGACCGTTTTACTGTCCGCTGCTTGCTCTTGAATCTGAAGGATGGCTCTACGCGGGGCGCGCAGCCAGCATCTATGCGCTCGGGGAAGGCGGCGTGCATAAAGGGCTCTCCTAGAGCCTTGTCGACTTCGCTCTGGGACAGATTTTTTCCCAGCGAAAGAGCGGAGAGCACCCACGTCCACTTCACGGTGGGGATGTTGTGGGGTATCTGAGCGAGGCTCTTGAGACCCAGCACGCGCAGCAGCGGCTGCTTCGGCGCGTCTGTGACGATGTGTGTGGTCACAGCGGGGTCGTATTCTGGCATGAGATCCCCACCGTTCATGACAATCTGCAGGCGGAATGTCAGGGGAGCATCCAAGAAAGACATATATGGCGCTTACTATGTCCATTTTCTTACGAGTAGCCTCCGAGGCATGGCGCATATCGCCTCCTGCATAGAAAATGTGCTTTCCGGTGAGGTATGGAAACTTCACCTTTTTCAGCTTAGGTGCAGCAGGTTGTGCGGTGGAGCTGCCTGCGATGTCCGCCGTGTCCTGAACGTCAGCCTGTATCATCCTGGCATATTCCACCGGGGTCACTGGCTGCGGTTTTTCTTTCTTCCCCTTGGGCATACGTTTCACCGGCGCTGGTTTGGCTGGCTTCGCGCTGACACTACTCTCTCGCTTTGACACAGCAGGTCTTGTCGGTCCGAACGAGTTTGCACGCGACGACGGAGATGAAGAAACATAGATGACAGACGAGTCGTCGTCGACGGGGTGCGCAGCGGTGGTAGTGCCGCTAGGTTCCTGCAAAACAGGTTTGGTCTTCCTCTTAACAATTTTGTCGACCTGCTTCTTATTATTACCATGCTTCGCCATAAGTTGCTTAATTTCAAGGAACATTTCGCTCGGCTCTGCTTCCAGGCGTTTCCTCTTGCTCGGTGTTGCTGGGGACGCAGCTTCCAGACTTGTGTCTTCAATGGGGGAATCATGTACGTTGGGTGGGTCGGGCCTCGAAATTGTCTCCTTCTTTTTGGCAGGGAGACGCGCCAGAGGATCCTCGCGCATTGGACGCAGATTGAGCGCAGGTTGTCGTGACACGGGAACTAGGTTTTCCCTAGTCTGTTTCCTAGGCAAATCTGCTATAACCCTGGAGAACGACGATATTCTGGGCGTTCGCGCTATGTTAAGCTCATAGAATCACGATTTGATGATGAGACATACGGGCTGTGATCCGCAGTAACTGGGGATGGCTGTGGAGCGGAAATTGGCCTTGTCTGCTTGTGCTTGCGGGAACTCGGGGCTGCTTTCCTCGGTGGCGTCTTGCGTTTGGTGATCACTTCTGGGCATGACATGTCGACCGTGAACGAATCGATGTCGTCTATCTCTGAAAAATGCTCAGGCGACGCCGATTTTGCATCAGATACAAGACCAGGTGGTGCAGCTGCGCGCGGCTCCATTAGAAGCCCGAGTTGTGCGTGATCTGCAGCATTCTGCGGGCTGTATTTTGGATCAGCGCTTTTCCGACGTTTAGCACCTACTTCCGCATAAGATTCCAGAACAGAGCCCTTGCGCTTCATGCTCCTTCCGAAATCTGCAGTGTCTTCGTTTATAAAAATCTCACTGCGCTCATTTGATACATCAGGCCTTGCCGTGGGCGTCCCAGCACTGCCGGGCTGCGGATAGTCTGTTTCAATCGAATTGCGAGCTGACGACTTCCTTGAGGACCCGTGCGTACTGGTCCCTTGACTGGGAGTCATTTATTTATTGAGTACTATGGCTTTTCATGATAAAGTTGTCTGACATACCCCCGTCGCAGCGAGGCCACGCGTTTCAGAACCTCCTCTACAGTCTCATCTGGTACGTTCATGCGCTCGTCTTGTTCAGCATAGTATGCCTTGATGTCAAAGGGGGCCATTTTGGGCGTCTTGATGCAGTTTCCAGGCTTTTATCGGTCTATTGGGGTCGAATCATGAATTGTCAAAACCGTCGCGTTGGACAAGGAGCAGCAGTCATTGTCAAACCACTTTGTTGAGTCATGTCACAGGCACGTTACAGATGCACGTGAATAGGACGCGTATCGTGACCAGTCGTCACCGTTCGGCGCTACCGGCACATGCCTGGATGCGTCCGGGCCTGACCCACATTTTCTCGTTTTTGCCTCTTTTCTTTTGCTTTTCTTGTTTACTGATTCAATTGACGAAACTTTGGCCAGCAGAACGACAGATAAATTCTTATCTTTGACATCTATTCTGGCTGGTGACATCACAGCTCCACGATTTCATGAAGGGTTTAGACGTCCTGCATAGATCTTGCAAGTTGCGCCAGATCGGCAGGGCCCATGGCACCTCCTCGAGCAGGCGATAATGCTTCCCCGAGTTCGACCATATCGCGGAATCTGCCGAGCTGACCCTCAATAATAGACGCCCGCGATCAAAGCCCCCATCTAGTACTTCCAACATTTATTACTCAGAATTCAAGGTTGGAACTCAACTGCTTTCGACTGCGATGGCACGACTGTAATGGCTCGTACCACGCTCATGCTGGAGGTGCGCAGACTGTGCAGATTGAACCTTGCCCTTCACTTCGGACTTAGAACTCGTTCGCAGCACGATCCCTCATCGGCGTGGTTCAGAATGTGTTATAAATTATTGCAGACGGGCTATAAAACTCAGGACAGTACACTCCTCAGGACAGTACACTCCTGCTCTCCAGTTTCGATTACTTACAGAATGCCTGGGCGTATAAATCCTTCACCAGACCTGCTCAATGGGAGCAACGGTACCCACGACGAGGGTTCCGACCACGACCACGACCAGGACAGTGACGATGAAGCACCCGACGCTACGTCGACACTCGTGGAGCTCAGTCCCGACGAGTTCCCCAGCTATTTCTCTGAGAGGAATGGCCGCTTGTTCCACTCCGGCACGTCGCCGTATCCATTACCAGTAGATACGCCAGAACAAAGAGTACGTTGGACAGTATGATATACCTACGGAATCGCGCACTAAATTCTCTTTTCTCTCGTCTAGCGGATAAACACACTGTCTGGTATACTCTACCAGTTCGCTGGAGCCCCCTACATCGGCCCCGTCGCCGAGCTCCTGGCGCCTCAGCCAGGATCTGAGCGCCGCCAAATGGTACTTGATGTCGGTACGGGGACCGGAACATGGTGCGGTTTCCCCGTCCTGATCATGCCGTTATCCGATTGACACAACCCGCGTTGCTTCTCCAGGATTATGGAAATGGCACAGCTTTTCCCTCACGTCCACTTTCGGGGATTCGACATCGGTGCGTGGGCCGGTCTTGTCGCGATCGCGGAGTGCTGACACTCGGATCGCCTTACGGCTACTAGTGCCTATAGCTACCCGCTATCCCCCGCGCAACGTCCAATTTGAGCTCGCCGACGTGAACACACCCGGCCCTTTGCGCTGGTCGGACGGCACGTTTGATGTCGTCAACGCTCGCTTCGTGGACATGGCCGTGAGTTGCACCCTTCGCGTTCTTCGCGCTAAGGATTTTAATTGTTTGGCAGGTCCTCGACTATAGCGAGCTCGTACGGGAGGCCCGGCGCCTGCTTTGTCCGGGCGGCCTGTTCATGTCGTACGAGTGGTCTCGACTCCCCGCGTTCGAACCGACTATGGGGCTGGACCCCGACATGGACGCGCCAGCCTCGACGCGGTTCTTCACCGCAATAAATGCAGCGCTCGCAGCGCGCAACGTCTATCACCTTGCGGGGCATGTACCCGCGATCCTAGCGGGTAGCGGGCTCTTCGCAGACATAAGCGCGAGGGAGTATCCCGTCCCCATTGGCAATTGGCCAAACGACCCGGTGATGAAAGACATGGGTGTGGCATGTCTCTCGGCGCAACAGGAATACGCGCGCTCGATCCGCCAGTTGCTTCTCGAATCAGGATGGGCAGATGGGGACATCACCAATCTAGTGGCGGACTATCTCCAAGAGATAAATGACGTGCGTGGGCTGGTAAGTGTCCTGTACACGGTACACGCGCGGAGGTTGTAGGTCACGGCTTTTCGATGGGATTCATTACGATTTCGCCTGTTACTCTATTTACTTTATGCTCGGATGTGCTTCCTTCAGAGTGTCTGTTCCTAATATTGGCATCTTAATCTATGACAGCTTTAATTCTCCCCAATGCCGTGGTCTTCTGAGTTTAGCTCGATATAAGGTAATATTAAGGGAAATGAGCAATGTCAAGCAATGTCGCCGCGGTACTTATTATTTTACATGTGCTTTAGGTGCGCTTCTGCGCCTGCATCCGCTTGAGCATCGCTCCAGAGGCAGATTTCATGGGAGCCCCGGGAGAGGTGCTGCGTGCATCTTAATCAATGTCTTTAGTATGAATACGCGCATGCCACTATTAAAAGCGCCCGTGAATCCAGCAGCTATTCGAGCACGGGCATGTCACTGAAGTACGCTATCCTCATTTGTGCACCTCTGTCTGCGTCCCCAGCTCCGACACATGCCGGCAAGTGATGTTCTGGCCATGCGGGACGCACGCGCGTGTCATAAATTGTAGTCAATTACCAGAGGCTGCAGAACCATGTTCATGTCCCTGCTACTTACGCCGTATCGTCCGCAGATATCGTTATCGTGTGCGTTCCCGTCGATCCCCATCAGCTGCGACTTCATTCAAAATTACGAAACGTGGCTTGGATCTGACGAGGGATCTCGAGGGATCCTCCGTCATGGTCCGCGCAAAGTCTCATTTGGGCTAGCTAGCAAAGATATCTGTAAAAATTAAACGCGATTGATGACGGCCCTCGGATTGTTAATATCTATGTAACTATTGAGGCAAAGGTCCAAATATAAGTACCGTCGACAGAGCGCACGCCTTCCAAAACATGCTATTTTAATGAGTAATACGCTGCTTATAGAAAGAAAGCCAGTGTAGGATTTGTTCCTTCTTGATTGTGATGATACGTCACCGCATGAACACGCGCAGAAGGAGCGTGAAGGTCCAGATAGGCTGCGGTCTCGATATCTGCCGCGGTGCGTTGGCGGTGCGCACTGCGTAGTAATATTGTGATCGCGATTGGACCACTTCCGAGTCCATCGTGACGTTCGCGTGTCGAAGGTTGGAAATTTCTCCAGCTCCTATGTGTGCGGCGACTGTTAATCTCGGAATATTGCATTAAATACGTTCATCGCATAGCAGATGTAAGAGAAAATTGATGACACCAGTAAAGAGACGCAGTTCATTGGACAAGAATAGTGATGGGGAGGTCCAAAAAAGGCAATGCACGGACAGATTCGGAAAGCGTTGTACAACTCCGAAATAGCCTGTTGTGCCAGATTTTCAACTCCTCCACCTCCAAATCCTCAATGCTCGCTGCCAGAACGTCGAATGCGCGCTGCGTGAAGCGCATTGCGCGCTCGTTTGCAACCGTAGTCGACGCCGCCGGTGTCAAGGTTGCCGCCGTGGACAGGAACCAGCCCACTGCCTCGGTCACTCTCTTCATAAAAGCTGGCACCCGGTTCGAGACCAAGGAGGGCGTTGCCAACGCTTTGAAAAACTTTGCTTTCAAGGTGAGCCATTCGGAATCTCTGGAAGTAACTTTGAAACTCAGTGTTGCACGGACCAGACGACGGCGAACCGCTCTTCGATTGGAACCGTTCGGGAGAGCGAGCTGTACGGCGGTCTTCTGTATTCGACTCTCGACCGGGAACACCTAGCGTTGACGGCAGAATTCCTCAGGGCGGATGCGTGAGTCGCTTTTTGGTGCTTTTTGCTCGTTTTTTGACCACCAGACGACGACGATGGCAGTCCCTACTTCGTCGACGTCCTCACCTCCTTTGTCACGTCCGCCGTCTTCACCCGCCACGAGTTCGAGGAAGTTGTCGCTCCTCTGGTTGCCTCTGACACTGAGGCTGTGGCGCACAACCCCGCGGCGCGTGCCATCGACATTGCGCACAACTTGGCTTTCCGTTCTGGTCTCGGTTCGTCTCTCTTCGCCCCCGAACACAGCAAAGTGACCGTCGACGACGTCAAGTCTTTTGCCTCCGCCACGTTTAACAAGAACAATGTTGCTGTTGTGGGAACTGGAATCGACCAGGCCACCCTCAACAACCTCGTGGAGAAGGCGTTCGCGAAGGCCAAGGCTGACTCTGCTGCCACCTCCGCGCCGGCGTCGAAATACTTCGGCGGAGAGACGCGCCTCAATGGCCACGGCGGGCCCCAGACCGCGTTCATTGGATTTGGCACCACTGCCGCCGCCTCGGCGGAGCTTGCTGTGCTCGCTGCGCATCTGTCACCCGTGCCCTCTGTGAAGTGGTCGAAGGGTCTCTCCCCCTTGTCTACTATCCCTGAAGGCACATCCGTGACCCCCGTCAACCTGACATACTCCGATGCCTCCCTCTTTGGACTCCTCGTTCAGGGTTCCACAGCTGAGAGCGTGAAGGAGGCCGGCACGGCCGCTGTTGCTGCGCTCAAGGCTGCTGCGAAGGGCATTGCACCTGAGGCGCTTACCTCTGCCGTTGCAAAGGCCAAGTTCGCCGCTGCAAGCGCCACTGAAACTCGCGAGGGCGTCATTGCAGCCCTTGGCTCCAAGGTTGGTGTCTGACCTTCTACCCTCTGTGGTATGCTAATCAACTTTATCCAGATCTTCTCTACCACACCAACTACTCTAGATGCTTCCCTTTCATCACTGGGGGCAGTCAGCGCGACTGCATTCTCAAAGGTGCGTTCTATCCTTGCCAAAATGTGTGTATCTTGTACTGAGTAGTGGCATTCAGGCTGCCGCTACCCTTATCTCCGCCAAGCCCACATATGTCACTATTGGCGACGCGCAGCTCCCCTTCGCCGACGAACTGGGCCTGTAATCAAATAGCTAGCCAAATTGTCGCAAATATATTTTCTAGATGATGCACTTTGCCACCAACGGATCTGTTTTCCCATAGACATTCCAAGTGATACGCATTCACTGACCCTCGTCATATTTCACTCCGCTTGCTACGCTCTGTCCTATGAGGAAGAATCTACCGAATGGACCATAATTTATTTTCAACGATCAATCACAGGCTAACTATTTTTAGATTGCAGAGAGTACATCCCACAGCAACCCACTCGCAGAGGTCCCTCATCGGTGGAGGGCGTCGGGATTGTTCTGGAAGAACTGGATGCCGTTGGCTCGGAAGTTGTCGGGAATCAACTGCGTGGCGTGACCGTTGAGCTGCATCAAAATCTGCAAGGCAAGTGAGTGAGCACCATGACGCGCTTCCGTCATTCTGCCAAAACGCACCTGGTTTTTAGGTGTGAACTGCTCCCAGATAGGCCCTTTGGAAAAGAAAAAATCGCATCTGCATGAGCGTCGATTTATGCGCGGTGAACAGTAAGCACTTACGGCGGGCGCCGCGGCCGTCGTTCGGCGTCAGACTGGTCGCGAAGGAGAGCCAGTAGTCCTGCATGTCGCGCGACAGCGTAATGGCGGTAGGCGTCTTGTTGACGAGCGTGTTGAAGACGTAGTCAAGCTCGGACGAGTGGGGTACTGATCAGACACCGCAAGGTTAGCTGCAGCGCACGCGGTTGTGAAGCCACACGTACTTCCGAGCGAGCCAGGCGCGGGGGGCGTTGCGGGGAGGGACGCAGTCTGCGCAACGGCGTCTGGGTCGTTGAAGAGGTACCCGAACACGCGCGTGCCCGCCGCGCTCGTCTGCTGCGAGAACGTGCGGCGCGCGGACTGGAACAGGAAGTCGCTTTCTGCGCATGGCTCGTGCGTTAGCAAACACCACATATCATACACGCGCGCACGGCCAAGGGGACTCACGGATCGCAGCGAAGCGCTTATACTCAGGCGCAAGCCCGAACGTATTGTTCCCCGTCCCGAACGGCGAGCCGAGCGCGGGCTCGTCCGCGTACAAATTCAGCACCTCCTCGAACGTCTCCGCGAGCGCGAGCGGGCTCACGAGCGTCGTGGGCGTCGTGAACTGCGTGAGGAACTGCGTGATCTGGTCGGGCGCGGTCACGCCCTGCGGCACGAAGAGCGTGCCCTCGTCGAGGTTCGAGCCAATCAGCGCAGGCAGGCGAGATCGCTGCGCGAGCTGCGAGGGGCGATCGGGGAGCAGCCCGCCGGGGCCGTCGATGACGGGGAGGAAGTCTGTGCTGTTCCCGAAGATGCCGGCGGTCGTGAGTGCCTGGAGGAGCGAGGCGGTGCTGGCGGTGCGCAGGCACGCGAAGGTGGTATTCGTCCCCTGTGTTTGGGCGCATACGGGCACGGCGGCGACGAAGCTCTGCCATATGGCGTCGTTGCGCTCAGGGCCGAAGGTTGGGAACGTGACGGTGGACTCGAGGATCTATCATGCATGTGTGGGTCATTAATATAAGTTAAAAGCAGGGATAAGCAAGCACGCACGGCAGCGCGGGCGAGGGTTTTGAGCTTGTTCCCCAAGAAATGGAGGCTGATGGAGTCAGCGCCGGCGCTCTGACCTATGACTGTTACCTGCGAATATAAGCAAGAGATTCTAAGTGATTGCGTCGATTGCCTGTGGAGAGATCAAAGCTTACTGCGTTCTTGTTACCCCCGAACCTCGCAATATTTGCCTGGATCCATTCGAGCGCCACGAGCTGGTCCTGCAGTCCCAAATTTGTGATATTGCGCAGGCCCGCTTCGATGCCTTGTGGGAAGCCTAAAGGCCCAAGGCGGTAATTGATACTGGCAAAAATAACGGGGGTGCCCTGGATAATACACAGTTTAACTTTAGTATCAGACGCATTATGATCAACGTACGCGAGCGACACTGCGTGCTACAAGTTCAGTTGCGTTGTAGAGGGATGAAGAGCCCACTGGAGTATGGTTTTAAAATTTAGAAGGAGTGCTATAAACTCAAACTGGCTTTCTACTCACTGACAAAACCACCTGAAAGAAACATCAGCCTTTGTAGTCACAAGAACTCTCATATAACATACCTCCGTAGAGCCACGCCATGACAGGTAGATTTGAATTTACATCTGTCCCGGCTGGGCGGAAGATATTCAGATTCAAACAGTCCTCAGATACTTCGTTAGCCGGTAAAGCCTAGTACACCGTATTCAGAAAGATTAAACAATGGAATGACGGAGGAAGAAACCCGACGTACATTCTGCAGACAGGACGCGCCGAATTTGGTAGCTTGGAATGTGGCTGCATTGATTGTTGTCTGCAGGACGGGGGATGCGAGGCGAAGCTGGCCCAGTGGTGGCTCTGCAAATGGAATGCCTGGCAATAAAGCCATATGAGATTGTCTCTGTGTGAAATGCAGCGTAAAAAACGTACCGCCGAAGAACTCGACATTGGCAACTTGTGAGCCTATGATCCTCGTTCGCCCTAACGTCGCGGTAGGAGGAGCTGGAGCTCCGCGAGCGGCTGTGAGCAGGCTGAGTAGAATTATCGATAGCATTAGAGGTCCGTCGAATGGTTAATCTCGTTCTGCCAGGTGGGCATACTCTATAAACTTTCTACGGTATAAATAGTCACTCCTTCTTGAGATCTATGACGCCCAAACGGGTTGGGATCAGGAACAGTTTCCGGAAGAAATGAATCTTCGGGTGACAATTCGAAGACCGGTTAACTCCGGTAAACATCGTCGACAAGAAGCCATCTGACCAGACATCAAGAAACAAGTTCTTAAAAAGGGAAAACAGAAGTGGGTTGCCAAAAAATAGATGTCTTTCGTTCGTGTAAGTCATCGAAGCCAGCAACGATAATAGGGCCGGAGGCGTTTAATTCGAGGAGAAATACCGGGAATTTGCTGTCATTCGAGGAGTGAGCTGTCAGTCATCCCACGCGCGGCTTCGTTTTCAGCGTTTCTCGAGATGTAGTCCGTCGGCGCGATACTAAGTGCGCAGCATTTCCGAGGCCATCAGTGAACTATATGCGCAATTCGCACATACGCCTTCAGAGACGTGGCGATGTGTAGTTCTCAGAAAAGCGCAGTCACTGCAAGCTGAATACTGCCAGATCTCAGTCGTGCGTTCTTAGGGAGATACGTGGGAAATGCTGCTGCTCTTACCAGTCTTAAGTGCGCGATCTGCGTCGTATGAAGGTTCCGGCTAACTTGCGTTTACAAACTGTCCCTTTCTGTGACAATTAAATATTGAAAGTCCGTGTTGAGTCCATGTACTTGGTAAGCTGCAGTAGCGAACTCGGCCTCGGCCTCGCTCTTTTAGATATTCGTTGATTTATGGACAAAATACAAAGAGACAAACTTACGCGCGGAAGGAGTTAGGAGTTAGGTCTTGGGCACGGAAATGGGAATCATTGCGCGCCTAACTTCCAAATTGATGGCGGGCCGGCGACCATCTTGCGCGCCTATTGATACCGAGCTGCGTCCTAAGTATACTCAAAGCTTGGGCAACTATAAGATTATCAGAGCGTCCATCATCATTGGATAATTCACGTTTGTGTATGTGTTACAAATTCTCTATTTTAAACTTCTTTCCCATATCAATATCGCTGCGAGGCCACTTTCAATCGTATTTCGCAAGGGGGTAGTCCGTGTATCCTGTAGCCCAATCTATCGACGGCTTATTCGTCTGCAGGTGTGAAAAATCGGGGACGTTGTCAAGCGGCTTTCCGTGAGCGATGCGCTTCACCTCTACTCTCTTCCCCATATGGAAAGAGTATGTACAAGGTTCGCGCCAAGTGCGCGCTTTCTTTTTTTTATGGATTAAACTGATGATTGTATTGAACAAATGCCTCGCGTTTTCAGAGATACATTGTCGATTCCGACCTCTGGGATTCTGAGTCCAGGCGTTAATAATTATCAAGCACCCACTATCATAGTCGAATTTGGGGTATCGGCGGATCTGGACAGCAGACAGCATTGCGCAAAGAACAAATAATAATTTAGGAAGACTGGGGATTGCTATTAGATACATAAATTACAGGTACATACATCTACTATATTACAATACTTTTGCGTTCCAGTTGGGATTTGTTGAAGTTGGGATTGCAAGTGTCCAAGAAAACAGGTCAAAGGAAACACCTTGGCCCCGGGCGACAGCCTTACTGGTCCAACTTGATCTTCGCCGTTCGGAAGAGCTCCACCATTCCCACAGGGATCAGCGCGGGATCGACTGCCTTGACGCTACCATACTTCTTGATGACCCCCTCGCCATACATGGACAGCACCCATCGGTCGTACCAGCCCATACTCGACCAAGTCATAGCACCCGAAGTAGCAGAGGTGACCTGCGGTAGCGCTGAGACATTGAGGTACTCGGGCTCCTTGAGCATGTCGCGGTACGAGTCCCCCCAGGTGCTCAGCCATGATTCACGGAGGGTGGCGTACGCCTCGACGGACATGAAATTGTCTTCGCGAGCAGAGCGGAGGGAGAGGCGGAACAGGTGCTTGTCGTCCTGCTCCCAGCGCTCCTTCGCCTGCGTGTAGGCATCTATGTCCGCCTGCATTCGCATGACGAACTTCTGATCAGCCACGGCTTTCGCCTCTTGAAATACGTCCTTGGCCGATTGAGTAGCCTGTGATGGAATCCAATCGTCGCTTCCGCTATCATGACTATCGCTATCGCTCACGTCGTCTTCGGACACGTCCGATGCGCCGTTGTCATCGTCCGAATCGCTCACCGCTTCATCACGCGTGGCAATTGCGTTTCCGCTTTTCTCCAGCGCAAGCAGTTCGATCATCGTGTTGCGCAGTCCCAGGCCCCCGCTCGCTATAGGGAAGTAAAAGTAGCCCTCAGGCAGCCCCGTGACTCCGAAACGCTCCTCGAGGATGCGCCGCAGGTGCCCCACTGCGCCGCCATCGCCACCGTGCTCCGGCGACGCGGGGAAAAGCGCACGCTGGATACGCGCGAGCGTGTCCACCAGCTCGTCGACGTGGGCGGGGCCAAAGCACCGTGGGGGAGCGCCGCCGAAATTCCGGAAGAAGAACGCCATGTACTTGTTGTACAGGTTCGTCCAGCCGAAGATGGACTTGGTAGCTGCGAGCTGGCGCCGCATCTCCGCAATGTGCTGATCGACTTCGTCTTGGTTAAGGCGGAAGCGCCGGCTCGCGGTATCAAACTTGAGGAAGCCCCAGCGAATCGCCCCTGCGGGGAGCTCGCTTGATGCTGGGTTCTCTGGGCCGATGTAAGCCGCACCTGTCTTCTCCGTGTTAAACTCGAGGCCTACGAGCGAGGCGTACCGCTGCATCTCCGTCCAGCCGGCGGCGACTTTGACCACGTCCGCGTTCCACAGCCACAGGTCATCGTGCATCCGATAGAGCTGCAGGCCGTTCGCGCGCTGGTTCACGGCAAAGTCCATGATGAAGACGACGACTTCACCGCAGACAACGCTCAACGAGTAGTCGATCGGCGTTCCACGCCTGCGCACGCGCGGCTCTGCATCACCTTGGAAGCGAATGGGAGCGGAGAGGAAGGTGGAGTAAAAGTCGAGCCAGTCTTTCGGCATGCCGAGGAACTCTAGCACGGTGAGAATCGACAGGTGGGGGAGAGAAGGCCCGAACCAAGCGAAATCCGAGCAGAGGGCAGCGTGAGTGTCGTATAGCGTGGTGTTCAAGTAGCATTCTGTGGTCATAATTTGCAGTAGTTTCTGCTTGATGTTCCCATGGTTATGCCCGTCGTTGCCGCCGTCGTAGCTTTTGGTCACGAAGGCACTGTCTTGAAGCTGCGCAATGAAGAAATTTTGCTCGAATGTGGTTTGGCGCTCTTTGTCGATGGACTTGTTAGGATCCTCACCAGGCAACTGGTTGCGTCGGCGCTCCTTCGCGGCACCAGTTAGTGGGAGAGGCCGTACCCAGGCTTTGCTTTTGAACAGGTTGAGAAGAGATTCCTTAAACTTCACCTGCCAAGCGATACCTATGTGATGAAGCAGAAGGGCATCAATAATCTCGGGATCGGTGAACGCCCTGTAAACGGTTTAGAATCAATGCCGAATGGGGAGATGTATAATCTCACCTATATTTTCCGTTCAAATGGCGATGGAACTCGACTTCCATGCCCTCCGCGGGCCATTGCCAAGTATCGAGACTCGCCATCCGCATGGTAAGCACGCTCGCAACCTCATCCAACACAGCCTGGTTCTCTTGAAACGCCTTGAGAGTCGAAAGCTTCTGTTCGTCTGTCATGTTTGACGAAAGAAGGCCCTGAATCGCGTTCCGCACGTCGTCCGAGGAAACGGTTTGGCGCCGGAGATTGCACCCAAATATTTTGAGATCCAGCCTCAGAGTCAGAAGTGCTTTCGCGGCTTCCTCAGGTTCAAAGAGCTCCTTCAAGTACTTCTTCAGCTGCTTGATGTCGACGTCCGGCTCTTCGAATATGATCGACTGCAACTTCTCCTTTTGTTCGTGCATTTCTTTTCTCCCAACTTCCTCGAACCCTGCATCCTTCGGTTTTCCATCGTCTAACACACTGTCCACATCCAGTTCGCCAGAAACTGCGATAGAGTCCCCGCTTGCTAGCCACTCGTTGAACAGATTGCCAAAGAGCTTCGCAGCGTCAAGTCGAGTGGCGAGGTGCTGGATATGCTCCTCCAAGATGCTGGCCCAACGCTCCGCGACTTCATTTGAAAAACTGGGGTCCTTGCGTGCCTGGATTAGCCAGAAATCGAGGTTGTGGAGATTGAGGCTTCCACCGACGGTCTTGGAGGCGTCAAGCGCTCCTGACCCGGCCCAAGATTTCACAGCCTTCGCGAGAACCTCGACTTTCTTGAGTATGTCTCCCTTCTCCGCAAATGCACTCGCCTCCTCGACTGCTTTGGCGTGCTCCTGGAACAATGCTCGCTGCTTCTCGACTTCCTGGAGCTTGATTTTGGTGATGAACTGGAGAGACTGCCCAAGCAATGAGTTGGCAGTGTGGGTGGGGGATACAGTGGAGGCCATATTTCTGACTGTTCGTGGTTTTGGGAGGACACGAAGTCGAGTGATCAGGCGATGCATTTTGCTGCCTGTTCTTTATACACTTGGCAATGTTTCACCTGGAGGCCGAATTTCCAAAAGCTTAGCTCTATTTCTGAGTCATTCCCAAGTCATTCAGACGCGTTCGGTGCCCAAGTGACATTTCGCAGCCGCATTCATGAGTCGGAGAGGTGAACTCACGGGTTATATACAGATTACACGTAAAATGTTTCCGATGTATCAAACGTTGGTGCTGAAGTTTTGATTAAAGAGCCACAAGAAGTTGACAAGGAGTTTGTTCTTTGTTATTATAATATTAGCAGCGCCTAAGGCTGGACACGAGTAGTGTGGATCCGCAGGTACTTGCAGGTTGACCCGTGGGAATACCTGCAAAATACCTGACCCGCGG
>JAEKIV010000219.1:0-47346 GCA_016801325.1 Hypholoma fasciculare
ACTGCCACACAGCCAGACCGACAGCCTGCGCACAGCGCGCGTGTGTCAGCCAATGAGTGGTATTGTCCTGTGCATAGTGGTCAGCTGTGGGGTAGTACAAATATGGAACATCTGCGCACAGTGTTGTGTCCGCCACGACCATGGCGGAACACAGTGTTCGTTTCGTCGCGGGACCCTGCGGCGCCTATCTCAATACGGTGGTGGGAGGGTCTTCCCTTCCGCGCTAGCGTACGGGGTTCTGGGTGGGTAGTAACACGACGAATGCGCGCGTAACGGCGGACCAGAGGCCGTGGACATTCCTGGGGTGCTGCCTGGGGCGCGCTGTCCCAATCAGTCAGCTAGGGCAATAGGAGGCTTAGAACAACGATGCCGACCTTTCGCATCGTCGTGCCGCCGTTACTAACCCGCCTCAGCTCCTTGTATCCGTCTCTCGTTGTCGAACAGTCGCGCGTCTCGCCCCCACGCCGCATTTCGCATACTTAGCCGCCTTCGCCTGGGTGTTGAGTCAGCGCGTAGTATGTGCTGGGCGACAGTGTTGATCAATGACCCTGCGTTGAAGAGTTCCGCTGAGCTCGTGACATGTCTACACAACGGCCTCCTGCCGTGCGATTTGCCGTCGTCTGTCCAGTGAGGGTACGTGGCGAGTTTCTTGCGCTGGTGGACTCACGCTAAGTGGCTTAGATTATCGACTGTAGATAATGATGGTAGAGATTGTGAAATAGATGTGATGTTAGGGAATCCATTTTACAAACACGTGATATTGGAACACCAATACCCCTTGCAAGCAAGGAAATTTTCTTCAGCACCAGTGTGCGCCCATCGCCTTCTCACGTCCACCTGATGCCTTTTTTTATAAAAAAAATCCATTGAAGTCCATTAAGGCAGGGCCTCATGTAGGACGGCTATTTACAGGTGGTCTAGTTATGTGCAATGGTGAAAGTCCTCGTCGAGCCCTTGTGGTAAGTGGGTGTGTTTAACTCGACGACTGGGAGAGAGCCTCTTCCCCCTGATACTTATTCCGCTGAATGCCCTTCACTGAGTAATACCATATACATTTCGCATCATAGTGAAAATGAGTGGGACAAGATCACTGGAGCCAAATTTCCTGAATTACAATCAGAGCAATAGAGAGTTAATCTGAACCATGCTACTAGTGTCAGCCAATGACCCGAGTGCCGGGTTGTACTGCTAGTAGGTCATAGACTATAGTCCAAATCCACCTCGTAGTCCTCATTGTTACACAAATCCTGGTGTTTTCCCCCAATCAACATCAACGACAATATTTTGCAGCTCCTCAATATCAGAAATGCAATAATAGTAACAATCGTGCAAGATGAGCTTTGGGATTTCAGCGCCACATTCGTATCGCTGAATGAGGCAATCTTGAAGCAGCCCCAAGTCCTCCCTTTTGACCGCTACACCTTGGCGACCGCCGAGGCTGATTGATAGGAGATTTTTGAAATAGAGGGGAAAGTATTGAGCATCCACCACGTTGCTGTGGGGGTACAGAGCGTTGATAAATGGTAAGCCACTCTGCGGCTCTACCCGGATGTAAGAGAGCGCTGGCAGGTTTCCCAGTCCATACACCACATTCTCAGTATTTGCCATCGTGCCAAGTTCTGCATGGCTAACTTTGTCGAGCGGAAGTCCATTTTTGAAAAATTCGGGGACGATTTCGTCAACAGTCAGTATTCCGCCACTAGTGCTTCTCAGCACAATATTCAAGCTCAACGATTGTGTCCTAACATCGTCCTCAGATGTATAAGTTGGGTTCTCGAAAACCTGTCTGAGCAATTGGAACCGAACGAAGCCTATGCCATACCATTCCCAGTCGCGGAGTGCAAGAGTTAGGAATTCTTCGCCTGAGTACAGCCGTGCAATACTCGAAATGACAGCGGATACCTCAGAAATTGAATGAGATTCCGGGATTGCCTTGACATGGACTGAGGAGCTAAGGGGAAATGTGACATGTCTGAAAAACATTTCGATCTCTGTGGTTGGGGATTCCATCATCAACCTCCAGAGGCATGGCAAATGTATTGGGCCAGAAGATATGTCGGCCATGGGCCTGATGGCAGGATTAAGGATGGATTTAAAGTCCAAAAATTCAAGCTTAGACATTTTTGCAAGCGCGTCCATGAACTGCGTCCACGTGGGCCTCGCTGTGTCAGAAATGTAATGTAGGGAGAGGGAGGTGATATTGGAGAGATAAAGACAGTGCCAGTGAATGTTGACCTCTGAGAGTTCTAGCTCGCAGAGATTCTCTGCGTTGTTCAGAGCTGTTTTCGGCATGCGGATATGCCGGATTTCGTGCCCTACCCCGTCTTGTCCTTCCAGGCGCAGTGTTTCTAGTCGTGGAGCAGATACAGGTAAATCTTGCAAAACTTCCCCGCATTCTGAGGTCATGTTTGTAAGTTCTAGATGCCTGATTCGTGCACCACGACGCTGCAGGATTATTGTGAGTTTAGCCAGCTTGTGGGATACGCGCGAGGAAAAGTCGGTGGTAATAGAGAGGTCTACCGTTTTAGACCTTTCAAGCATCTCTTCTACCCATAGACCACATCCAGGTGGAGGGTCGTCCCACAGAATCGGTGAATTTATGGCTACAGATCTCCAATCTGTGCTGACATGGGTGACTGCGATCCACTCCAGAGACTCGCCCTCCTGATTTCCAAAGAATGAGAGCATTGAAGACTTAACCAACAAAAAGATTCGAGAAAGGATTTCGGGAGGCAGCCGTGATATGGATGCGAGAGAGTTTCTCTTGTATCTCAGAACCTGAATAGCAGCTAGATATTCCTCTACGACTTTATCGATTGATTTTTGTTCTTCTTCCGCGGACAAAGACATGCTGTGATCCTAAGCCTTAGTAGATATAGAGATCCCTGGAGTCGCAAGTATGATTCGAAATGCACAGATTGCACAATAGAGGAAACAAGGAGGAAAGACCGGGCCACTGGGAAATAGATACTAGAAAGGAAGTCAGTGGCCCGGAATTTGCCGGAAACGTAAAACCGATTCTCGCCCCACTGCCATACGTATGCCAGCGTATATGAAAGTTCACACATTTTCGGTTCAATTCCACTTGAAGCAGGTTGGATCAGTAATAATAATATCCCACCATGAAAAATCGATGGAAATGAAGTCATCGGATCCATATTGTCGCCAATTTTTTTGAATAATCGAGAGAAAAGTTAAAACATCTCGCCACGTTATCAATAGTAGCGAGTATTTACTGGAAACCGTGAAGTCGAAAGAATCAGCATCTACAAACGTGACTGCCAACTAGAGGGTAGTAAGCTCATCTGGTGCTAGTAGTACCGTGCTACTGCCTACTGGTCGTAGTCTTCAGAGTCCGAGTCCGACAGCTGACACTCAAAACCCTGCACTACTCCATCCCATTCAATATCAACCACAATATTCTCCAATTCCTGGACACCATAATCATCAAGACGGTGACATTTATATAGAGTGAGCTGTTGGATTTCTGCGCCACATTCATAGCGCTGGATGAGGCAGTCTTGTAGCAGCTCCGAGTCAACATCATATACACTCTCTGTAAGTTTGTTGTCACTTTCGAACATTACACTGAGGCTGATAGACTCGAGATTCCTGAAATAGAGCGGGAAGTATTCCGCGTCCACCGATTCGCTGTTGGGGTATAAAGCATTGACAAATGATATGCCACTCTCCCGCTCTATCCGGATGTAAGACAGCGCTGGCAGGCTTCCAAGGGTGTCCGTCAAAGTGTCAAAATTTGCGTTTGTAGCAAGTTCTGCATGGGTAACTTTACTGAGTGGAAACCCATTTTTGAAAAATTCGGGGATGATTTTGTCAACGGTCAGTTGTTCATCACTGGTCACGGTTTCCAATGTCAACACTTTCAAGCTTGCACTGGGTTCGGTGGCCAGAAACATCTCATTGGGACACTCGAAAACCTCCAGGAACAATTGGAAGCAAACAGTAGTTGGGCCGTAAAATCCGGAGTCGCGGAGTGCAAGAGTAAGGAATTCTTGACATGAATAGAGCTGTGCGATACTCGAAATGACAGCAGATATTTTAGAAACTGAGCGAGATTGCGATGTCATCTTGACATGAACTACGGCGCTGAGGGGAAATGCGACCTTTCTGAAAAAAAATCCGACCCCTGTAACTGGGGACTCCACATTCAATCTTCGTAGGCATGATAAATGAATTGGGCTAAAAGATGTATCGTCTGTGAGCTTGGTGGAGGGATTAATGGCGAATTTGAAATCCAAAGATTCAAGCTTGGGAATTTTTACTAGCATGTCCATGAACTGCGTCCATGTGGGCCTTTCTGTGTCAGAAATGTAGTGTAGTGTGAGGTGCGTGATATTGGAAAGATAGAGACAATGCCAGGGAACGCTGACCTCTGAGAGTTCTAGCTCACAGAGATTCTTCATGTTGTTCAGAGCTGTTTTCGGGACGCGGATAGTAGACCCGCTTTCACGCCATGGATGTCCTTGCAGGCACAGTGTTTCTAGTCGCGGAGCGGATACAGGTAAATCTCGCAAAACTTTCCCGCTTTCAGAAGTCATATAATAAAGTGCTAGACGCCTGATTCGTGCACCATGATTCCGCAGGATTAGCCTGAGTCCAGGCAGCTTGTGGGCTACGCGCAATTCAAGGCTGGTCATAACGGAGAGGTCTACCGTTTCAGACCTTTTGAGCATCTCTTTTACCCATGGACCATATTCAGGTTGAGGTTCGTCCCACAGAGTTGGTGAATTCATGGCTACAGATCTCCAATGTGTGCTGACATGGGTAACTTTAATCCATGCCAGCGAGCCGCGCGTCGGTTGTCCAGAGAATGGAGACATTGATAACTTTATCAAGGAGAAGATTCGAGAAAGGATTTCTGGGGGTAGGTGCGATATGAGTACGAGGCAGTTCCTTTGAGATCTCAGAACCCGAACAGCAGCTAGATGTTCCTCCACGGCTTTATCGATCGATTTAATTTGTTCTTCATTCGCTGGCAGAGACATGTTATAATCTTGTTATAATCCTCAGCTTTGTAATTATGGATTTCCGAGGAGTACCAAGCCGGAGTGTCAAGAGAAAAAAGGCCAAGTGAGTCGATAGCAAGGAAGTAGGCTCCTTTGCAGCCTTATAACTTGCTTATAACAGATGGTAGTCAATCTCCAAGTTTCCGCCACCAACTGAAGCACTTCGCTCAACTAGTCACGTGTAGGACTAAAAACAATATCCTCTGTTCAGCCTTGGTTCAGCCTAGGGTTGCGGAAAAAAGTATACAATTATTTACAAAGTGTAATATACATGTGTAATATACCGTATATTACCCTGGTTAGCTGAGTACTCAGCAGGCTGAAGTTCAGCCTGCTGAGTACTCAGCTAACCACGTCGGACGGAAAAGAATAATCTATAAGATAGCAGGGACCAGATTTCTTGAATTAACCGTTGTCGCAGGATGGGTCAGACAAAGCAAGGAAAAATCATTACCCCATTCTATTTTTCTGCACGTCAAGTTTCTACATATAATCACTACATACGCCGTTATTTTTGGATAGAATGGCCATTGACAGAAAGTCTGCGTAATATTTTCCAAATACTTTCAGTTCAATCCCAAACCGCCGCGAAAAACCAAAGCGAATCCATAGGACGCGTATTTTGTCCCATAAATATTGGCATCAAGCTCATATATGCAGATTGGCTGTAGCCTGTCCGAACTTCGAAGCCAGAGTCTGGTAACCCGCGAGTCATCTTGGTTTTTCTTTGAGGCTACATATGTCATGCTTTGATTATGCCAATGGAATTTGAATGAAAGTTAATGTTGAGAACAATGACAGAACATACTAGTCTCATGTTCGAAAAAATTCTGTGCGTATGTATCTCTTTCATTTTTGGCCAAACTGAACTGCTATCCGATTGTTGGAAACCACGACCGTGAACTTGAGGGGGCGTTTTGAATAATCGAGAGAGAAAACATTCCGCTATGCTCTCAATATTAAATATAGCGAGTTCCTGCGAAAGGCAAAGTTGAAAGAATCAGCATCTACAAAAGACTCAAATGCTAGCTGACTTGAGAGTAAGCTCACCTGGTTCCCATACTGCTAGTAGGTCATAGTCTACCGATTCCTCTTCTGAATCATATTCAAAACCCTGCACCACTCCATCCCATTCAATATCAGCCACAATACTCTCCAATTCCCGCACACCATCATCATCAAGACAGTAACAATCATTGAGAGTGAGCTTTTGTATTCCCGCACCACATTCAAGCCGCTGGAAGAGGCAGCTTGTTAGCAGATTCAAGTCAACATCACATGCACTCTGTGTAACCTGGTGCTCGCTTTTGAACATTACACTGAGGCTGATAGACATGAGATTCCTGAAAGGGAAGTATTCCGCATCCACCGAGTCACTGTCGGGATATAAAGCAGTGAGAAACGGATCACCACTCTCCTGCTCGACCCGGATGTAAGAAAGCGCTGGCAGGTCTCCAAGGGTGTCCTCCAAATTGCTACAATTTGCTTTTGTAGCGATTTCAGCATGGCTAATTTTACCAAGCGGGAATCCATTTTTGAAGAATTCGGGGACGATTTCATCGACAGTCAGTTCCCCACCACTAGTACTGGTTATGACTTCCAATGTCAACGCTTTCAAGTTTGCACTGGGTTTGGCGCCCAGATACATCTCATTGGGATGCTCGAATACTTTCGGGAACAATTGGAAGCGAACAAATTTAGGGCCGTTTGATTCACAGTCGCGGAGTGCAAGAGTAAGGAATTCTTGACATGAATAGAGCTGCGCGATACTTGAAATGACGGCGGATATCTCAGATATTGAACGAGTTTGGGGGATTATCTTGACACGGACTATTGCGCTAGGGGGAAATGCGACATGTCTGAAAAACATTTCAATCTCTGTGGTTGGAGATTCCACATCCAACATTTGGAGGCATGATAAATGCATTGGGTGAGAGGATATGTCATCTTCGAGCTTGATAGCTGGATCGAGGATGGATTTAAAATTCAAAGATTCGAGCTTAGACATTTTTGCAAGCGCGTCCATGAACTGCGTCCACGTGGGCCTTGCCGTGTCAGAAATGTGTTGTAGGGTGAGGTGCGTGATATTGGAGAGATAGAGATGATGCCAGTGAACGTTGACCTCTGAAAGTTCTAGCCGGCAGAGATTCTCCGCGTTGTTCAGAGCTGTTTTTGGAATGCAGACATGCCAGCTTTGGCGCCCTGGCTGTCCTCTCAGGAGCAGTGTTTCCAGTCGCGGAGCGGATGCAGGCAAAAGTTGCAAGGCTTTTTCGCATAGAGGAGTCATGTTTGTAAGTGTTAGATGCTTGATTCGTGCCCCATGATGCCGCAGGATCACCGAGAATCCACCCACATTGCGGGGTACTAGTGTGGGCGAGGAAAAGTCGGTGGTAACGGAAAGGTCTACTGTTTTGGACCTTTCGAGCATCTCTTCTACCCATGGGCCATTTCCAGGAGGAGGAGTGTCCCACAATGTCGGCGAACTAATTCCTACAGATCTCCAGTGTGTGCTGACATGAGTAACTTTGATCCAAGCCAGCGAGTTGTCCAAATCTGCTGGTGAGGACTTTACCAAAGAGAAGATTTGACAAAGGATTTCTGGAGGTAGCCGTGATATGGGTACGAGGCAGTTTCTTTGATATCTCAGAACCTGAACAGCGGCCAGATGTTCCTCCACGGCTTTATCGATCGATCTGAGTTGTTCTTCATTCGTCGACAGGGACATGTTACGATCCTCAGCCTTGTTATTGACGAGTGTACCCTGGAGTCGCGAAGACGAATTGAAATGCACGAAATACAAGAGAGGAAAGGTGAGGAACTCGACAGATATTGTCAAAAGGTTTCAAACTACGGAACATCCAACTGTCAAGTTGTTATGGCCGTAGAGTCACGTGTGCTCTAATTTCAAGCGGGCGAAACAGCAAGGTAGAAACGTGTGGCCATGGGTCATTGGGTTTGCTGGAAGCGGACGACTGTGTTTGCCGCCGCAATTCTTCTATTGAGCATTTGCATTTGCACGACCCGACCTAAATACATCCTCCATGCCACTTACATACATGCACACTTCAGATCTGCAGCGGCGGCGGTTCCTCCGGCGCGGCACGCAGCTTCGCAATCTGCTGGTCATAGAACAACTGCAGCTTTGCCTTGTCCATGCAGAACGCAGCCATGTCCACCCTAATCTGCTCCGCAATGACCGCGGGTAGGTGCGTCTTCGCCTTCGTCGCGGACCCCATGCGCCCAGGGCCCATGAGGCGGTTCGTGAGGAACAGAAACCCGCGCTCACCGCCAACGACCTGAATGAACGCGACGCCCGTGCGGTGCACGAACTGCGAGTACTTGTACGGAGCGCGCCGGTACGAGTACACGACGTCGACCGTATCGGGGTACAGGTCTGCAGCCTCGACGTCGAGGATGAACCCGAACCGGTCCAGCAGCGCGTACTCGAAGTACTTCACCGCGAGTGTACCTTCCGGGACGCGCTTCTCTAGGTCAGGGACGACCGGCGGGGCGATCGCGAGCGTCATGGGGAAGCACGACTGGAATGCATTGCGCTCGCGGATGTCGCAGATTTGCGTCACGTACGCCTCGACGAGCTTGAGCCCATACCGCTCGATCGCGCGGCTCCAAGTGCGCAGCTGGTCCTCAATGCAGCGCGGTGTCGTACCGATCCACTGCAGCTCGAAGTGGAAGACCGTCGCGGGGTTGTGGATGATGTCGTGATGCAGGATGACCGACTCCGCTTGGTCGCTTCGCTGCAATGTGGGAAGTAATGAGTATGGAAATGGCACGCACGCACGTTGCACTCCTTACTTTATGAGGGTCGATATCGATGACCATCGTCTGACTCAGGATAAGACGCTTCTTGGCCTTTCGCCCGGGTGGCGGCGCTTTGTTCTGCGCCTTCGGCGGGTTGATCGTCTGATATGCATTGCGCATTATCCCATCGCCCGTAGCACCTGGCCTGAACCAGTTCCTTGGCGTCGACTGCACCGAATACTCGCCCTTCAGGCGATAGTAGTAATGCCTATGCACATTCGACTCAGCAAAATGTTAATAAAATAAAAATGAATATTCTCACCCATCGAGGAATTTGTGATGCCCCCTGCAATGCTCGAACAGCCCCTGCTCCTCCAACCGGAGCCCCCACTCCGTCGCCTGCGTGCGCGTTGACACATCACGAAACTCGCGTACGAGCCACGACACGAAGTCGTACCCGATAAACGAGTCCGGATACTGCGACTCATGCCACTGGTAGAACGTGATCGGCACGCCGTCCTCCTCGCGCATCGCCTTCGCGATGGCACCGAGCGGCATCTCCGCTATCTCGCGCTCGCTACGCATCTTCTTTCGCAGCGGGCCTTGTGCGTGGATTGTGTCAAGTTGGTCCATCAGTGCCTCGTCGAGCACAGAGCGCACTGGGTCGAGCGTTGTCGGTAAGAAGCGCACCGGCGCGTACGCGGTCTTCTCGTCGGGCGGCTGCCAGCGCAGCTTTGTGAACTGCTCTGCGAGCTTCTCGATCCCCAGGATACGCGCCTCTTCGTCGTTCAGCTGCTCCCCGGACGGCCCGACCTTGACATGCGGACTCTCCGCGGTAGGAATGACGATGAAGCGCGTACGCCAGTACCGCAGCGACTCGTTGAAGTGGTGCTCATATCCTGCCACGAGCATGTCCAGACTACAACCCACCTCAGAAAGATAGTAAAAGAGAGGGAAATAAACCATACCGATTCCACCCATAATCCTCTAATCCATGAGATTTAAATTCAGTAGACAGTTCAGTGTACCCCTCTGTCAGAAGCGCCTAATATCAGCGCCAGCTAGACACAAAAATATAAATACCTGCCTCCCAGTTTTGGCCAGATTAAACACTTGTACTTGAACGCAGTAGACGCCGCCGTCCGCCTCACATACCGCCGCACCTGGATCGCCTCCCCGGTATACGAGATCTGATGTGTCTCGTTTGTCATGCTCAGGTACACTGGATTCGTGTGCGTGGCCAGCACCTCTGCCGCGCCGGCGGGCCACGACAGCCCTTCATCACCAGTGAGTGACTTCGTTCGGCGAAACATGCTTTTATCCTCGTCACCGCGCGCCCGTGGCGGTTTCAGAACAAATTGGAAGCCCTGCGCAAGTCGCACCGCCGCCATGCCGCGCATGACGACAAGCGCCCACGCGCGGCGTTGTTCCTCCGCAGAACCCTGAACAATCGGTGGCTTCACGAGGAACGAACGCATCTCGCCCGGGTCAATGATAAACTCGTAAGAGAACACGTCGTATGCCGCCTCGAGCTCCGCGTGCGGGGGGAGGTGCTCGACGGTCAGCGGCAGACACCCCGGCGTAACGACCGAGCGCCACTTCAACTCGTGCTTATAGCGCGGCTGGGGGTAGATGTGCTGCCAGCGCCGCGCGAGTGACGCCTGCGCGTACGCAACGCGGCCCTGAGGCCGCGTTGGGTTCACTAGAGCCACGGGCGGTGACGACGATGAAGGGAACGAGTGCGCGAGCCCACTCCCGCCGCTGCGCCGTTTGCTCGCCATGTGATCGTCCCGCGGCGGCGTGTTGATCGGTGAGCGCCGAATGTACGATGCGCGCTGCGGCATGAGCGTCTCGTCTTCGAGCGTGCGGCTCAGGCTGGACCGCGGATGCGTGACCGTTCCCTTGATCGCGACGGGCTGGATCTGTTGGCTACTGGCTGCGGCCGTCGCCTTCGCAGGCCCGGGCATGCGGATGGGCGACGACGCCTGAGCCTGCGCAAGGCTCTTCTCCGAGCGCGACGCTTCTGGCTGTGGGCTTGGCGCTGCCGATGCAGAGACCTGCGTCGTCTGTGGTTCGCTCGGCTGGCTGCGGAACGGGTTAAACAACCACGCGGGCGCGCCGAGCTTCGATGCAAGCGTGCCCTTTGTTTGACTCGGGGCGCGCGACGGCCCCCGAGACGATGTCGACTTCTCGGAGGCCGCCTCTGAGCGGACAGAGGACTGCGAGGGCGATATTCCGCGCTTGGTGGATGTCAGCGCCTTTTCAGAAACGACGGGCCCTTCTGGGGGTAGTTCCTTGTGAATCTGCAACCGAGGACTCTCCTCAATCGTGTCGATCCTGCCAGCTCCGAGAAGAGATTGTCTATTCGATATGCGCTTCTCTAGGGCGGGTCGCTGGGGAACAGAAGGTGCTTTTGTTTCGGGGATAGTAATAGTGTCGTAGTTGAACGTCAAGCCAAAAGTGTCCAGGTCGAACTTGTCGGCATCAGCTTTTGAGATGAAGTTGACCTCTTTCTCCTCGACATCGATCGACCCTGGTTCAGGGGGTGGGCTGTTCGTCTCCATGTACGGCACCTCAATGCTCGACAAGACATCATGCTCCAGCAGGCCGAGCATCTGTATCTCATGCATTTTGGCCCGTGAAAGAAACCTGATACAGAGCAAACAATAAGCACAGCAAACATCTACACAAAGCCTTCCCATACCGGTCCTGCCTGAATGGCAAATCCATCTGTTTGTCCCAGAATGTCGTCGATATCCAAAACGGCTCCCACCAGAATGTCTTCTTCAGCCGCGCATCGACCTTCGCTGGGTCGTCGTCGCCCGCCCACAACGGGTCCGCCATCAGCGGGTACTTCATCCGCTCGCCCTCAAACTTCATCTCACGCAACGCGTACTCACCGCCCGCAACCGCGGGGTCGACGCCCTCGAAGCTGAAAATCGGACTCTGGTGCAGCGGCTGCTTCGTGAGCAGCACGAGGTCGAGCACAAAGCCCTGATCGAGCATGCGCGTCGTCGTCAGGCGCAGCAGCTTCTTCGACACGCGGAAGTAGCCCGTGCCGGGCGAGATCAGCAGCGTCGACGCGCCGGTGAGGTTCAGCGAGCGGTCGATGTAGTGCGTCTCAGTTGGGTTGAGGCCAAGGTTCAGCGCCTCGAGGATCGGTCCGTCCTGCGCGTACGACAGGCGGCCGACGAGGCGCACCTCCTGCGGGCTCGCGCCGTCGCTCGCGTCCTGCGTCGCGCGGTGGTAGTGGTGCGTGAGGAGGATGTCGCGCTGGAAGTCCCAGAACGAGTTCTTCAGACTGACCAGCGTCGGCTTCCACTCGTTGATCACCTGCAAGTCCGTGATCACCTTGAAGAAGTCCTTGTACCAGTTACCGCGCCCGTCGTGGAGCAGCGGGCCTGCGGCGTAGCCGATTTCGGACTCGTCGTAGAAGACGCGCGAGATGAGGACGATAGTAACGGTGTGGTTCGTGTTCGCCTCGCGCCACTTTTCGAAGAGCTCAGGGAGGAAGGAGTGCACGACTTTTTCGTTGTATCGTTCGCCGTCGCCCGCGAATTCCCACAACTCTCTGCATACCTGAATGAAGATGGTAATTTTGGCCGAGAATGAGCGATATACAGCCTTCGTAGACGTTGTCATAAGAGCTGAAGAAACCTAACATGCTCAATAGGTCAAAAAGAGCAATATTAGATTCCCCGACGTACCTTCTCCCCGCCGATGTATATATTATGAATCTTCGCGACAATCCCTCCAATAAATGAAACCTCTTGATCCTTGTAGATGCACTGCCCGGAGAGATATTTTCCTAGACGCCACATATCGTTTCTTCCCAGATACTGGTCCTGAAAGATGAACTCGACATAGTCCGCACAGCAACTAGCTTTGTCGACCTGCTCCACTGTCAACGAGAGTACACAGAATACAGAAGCGCATACCTTGGTCATCACAACTTCTCCATTATTCCTAAGCCCAAAAACCTCTGCAATCGGGCGCGGAACAGATATCTAAATGGTCAAACCTCCTTTAAGCACACCTTATTATATGAGAGCAGAAACGACGCACCTGCAGCTGTGGTTTCGGACATATCTCATCCTTCGGTACCATAAACAAGAACGCGGCCTCTGGGTCATCCGCGTTGGTGCTCAGCACCTGCAGGAAGTCTCCCTCCGCGACGCCGGGCCACCACGTCTGGTTGAATATCACAGAATGCGACTCCTTCACGTCGTGTACCCATGCGTTCAGCACCTTCGTGTCCCCAATGGCCAACGGGGCGGGAGGTGGAAGTGCTCTATAGGTAGACTGCGCGGTGTTGGATCGATGGCGCCCTAACCGAGATTGTTCCCTGGATGCCGCCATTTGGAGCCTGCAATGGTTAACTTGTGTTCATCAGTCAGAGTACGTGTAGGTAGTAGAAACGCGTCGAATGTTGAACAACCAATAGCAGACACAGATTGAAATTGAATGTCCAGTCAGACACGACTGCAAGCGTCTAGCAAGTGGCTTCCGTCCAACTTCCATCACACGGGGGCGGGAGCTCAATTGTAAGTTACTGCATTAGGTAATCGAAAGAAACTCAAAATTACTCAAACGAACCGCCTTGAAAATTAAATATGGGTATGTGTTCACTCTTTTCTATTATTATGATGCAAACAACGATTACTCCTTTGCTATCTAATAGAGATATAGAATAGGAGCTCTCGTTTCTAATGACTAGCATTTCCAGGAGGGTTGTAGACTGCCAGGCATTCAAATCAGTAACCGTCTGTAGCAAAGAAAGACATGTATACGCACGAATCTTCCTGTTCTTGATGGGTCCCCACTTGAAGCGCTTGACGTAGAGACTGATAGCGGTGAGCACAGATAAGATGATGACAGCCTTGATGCCGTATTTCTTCCTTTCGTCGTGTTCTGGTTCAGCAGCCCAACTGAGGAAAGTGACAACATCCTTGGCCATTTGCGAAGTGGTAGCAGGGGTGCCTGAAATATCGTTAATACATAAAAAATTATTTATTGAATGCACTGACCATCATCGTATTCTACTAGGCCATCGAAGAGAACGCGAGCCATGGAGATGGCACCGCCGGGGAAGTAAGGATTGTAGTTCATGCCTTCACGAATTTCAACACCACCAGGGGGGTCAATGTATCCAGTAAGGAGTGAGAATACGTAGTCCTAAAACATGTGAGCACTGTAGTCAATGTCGAGGGGATAACAACTCACAGCACCACCGTGACGGGCCTTAATTATCAAACTGAGGTCAGGAGGGTAAGCACCGGCGTTACCAGCACGAGCGGCTTCCTCATTCGGGTAGGGAGCGGGCATATAGTCGGCCAATTTTCCTGGGCGCTGGAACATCTCTCCCTCGCCATTGGGGCCGTCGGTGTACTCAACCTCTTCAGCCATGGCGCGTGTTTCGTCGGCGGTATGGGATACGCCGACAAGGTTGCGCCAGGCAATGCGGTCAAGGGAATGACACGCCGCGCAGACCTCACGGTAGACCTGGTAGCCTCTCCGGATGCTGCAGGGATGTCAGAGCAAGTCGACGCGCAAAAAGCCGGGGTGCATACCTGGCGTGATCGAATGTGTCGAGCACTCCCTTGTGCGACCAGGGGTAGGCCTGTGGGTGGAGTCCTTCGTCACTGAGATGGCTGGCGTGCACTTCTTCGAGGAATGGGAGGTTGCCGTAGAGGTGGGTGTACCAGGCAATGGTGCCAACGGTGAGAGCGGTCGCCGAGGCCAGTGTCACGCGGGAGTTCATGACAGACTTTGCGGGATATTAGGAAAATTCAGAGCATGCGAATGAAATCCTACACACCTCGAACGCAGCCGACCCAGAGGCCTTGGAGGACGCAAATCGAACCTATAACACATTGTAAGAATAGCTGGCAGAAAGACATCGGCTGAAAACGACGCACGGAGGCCGAACGCGCCCCATTGAGCACACTCGCAGAGCGAGATGACCCTATGCTCGTCGCTTTCTTGAAAGCGCCAGCAGAGAGCCTCGACAACATTTTGGCTGCTGGTTTTTGGGAGGGGAAGGAGAAGAGCGGTGACCCGTAACGCGTGACCCCACAAAACGGAATGAATCGGGAGATGCCTGCAGCCAATCATCCTATTCCCATTCCCTCCTCACGTGAATATATCTACCCGAGCCTCGACCTTTCCTTCAATTTGAAATCGCCTTCAAAGTTCAGACTCTCTTATCAGCACTTGTATTTGTCCTTCTCCTCGACTTTCGAGCCTCTACTCCTCTTAGTCACGGTGCTGTTGCTGCTTAGAGAGCTCATTTCTTATCCCCGGAAATAAGCCAACACCATAGATTAGATTGCTACTCATTAACTTCGTTCGAACGTGGACGCTGCGGAAACGAACCATCGTTCTTACATGTAGTTTACATGTTTAGCTGCACCTTCACACCGTGGCCAATGATATACATGCTGAGATGAAATGTAAAAGTCCGCGAAACAATCGCATAACTCGTGAGTAATAAGGAAATGCATGCAGTCATGCCAGGTGGGGCGTAAAAAGAAATGGAATAAGGCGTAAAGCATAACAATGCCGGATATTAATCCTGCAACGGACGACCGGGACTACGCAGCACCTGCGCAAGTCTAGATATTACAGCGAATAACGGCTGCATCGCTCAGAACAGACACTCGCAGAGCTCTGGAAGATTGGGGACTGGGGTTAGCTTTTGCCGAGAGGGCACGAGGCATCTACCGCACCTTCCGCGCAGCAGCACAAACAGATACCGGCCAAACACGCAGTACATCCTCCAGCCCCAGATGACTTGTCGGGGGCTTGCTGGCTGTAAGTACACAAAGGAACTGCAGTCAGAACGGTACCGACGAGTTCCCATCCCAGCAGTACTCACACATAGACGGTTTGCGGGCCCGGCTGGGGCTGGTAGCCTTGCTGGGGGTAGCCCTGCTGGGGATAACCTTGCGGCGGCCCCTGGTATCCTCCTTGGTATGCGTTTTGAGGTTGCTGCACAATCCAGCGCAAGTCAGTTTCACTCCTGTGTGACAACTGTTGGCAAGCCTGATTTACCTGGGGGTAGTAGCCACTTTGACCGGGCGGGGGGCCTATTCAACAAAGGACGATAAGCAAGCGCTCGGAATACAGTATACAGCACGCCAAGCCCCGCCGGTATACTTCCATCCCGCAGGACAGCGCAGTCGATCCCCCAGCAGTATCCCGGCGGCGCCGACGCTGCGGCGAGCATGTGTTAACATACCTTGCGGCGGGTAGTACCCCTGTTGCGGCTGGGGCTTTCCAGAGTAGTAGTCGTTAGCGCTCATTTCTGCAGTTGGACGGTGAGTGGCAGGGGAGTGTGCGAGGGCGGGATAGTCAGTGGAAAGAAAGATCACACACAAAGAGGCGGCACGCTGAAATGGAGACTCGGGCTTTTGTTTACGCAAGTTGTCTGGCGTCGTCTCCAAGCATCTGCCGCCTCCGCTAAATTCGCGCAGCCACCACGCGCAAGACACGCACAGGACCGACACAGCAATTCGCAGTCGCATTATGTATCTGCGCACACGTACGTCGTACACAGCCTGGTCCAGATCTCGCTGACATATCCAATTGCGCAACGATAGCTTGTTGAAGTGCTAGGCACCTGCACGGCAATTCCTTTCTTTATCGACTTCTGAGCAGTTCCGCAGATTATGTTCGTTCATAATTTAAAGCAATAGAAGCGGTGCCGCGATGGGAGGCTATACTCGGGTTCAAAGACATCTGTCATCTGCCATTCAGTAGTGGGATGCGACGGGTCGAGCGCAGCACTACCAATTACCATGCCAGCTCTGAAGCAAGACCGAAATGACCGTATACATATGATATGTTTTGCAACAGCTGTTTGGCGAACCAAATTTAGCAAAAAGTCTCTAGGATTTATGAGCGAGTGTTAGTTCGGTCCTGCAGCACTTGATAAGCCTAGAACAGTGCTCACCAGACGTCTACCGCGGTTCACCGCCGAAAGATCATCACGGTCAGCACACAAAGATCATGATGTCCAACTTCGTAAGTCCATACCCAATAATAAGTACCTTGATCAGAGACTCTATAATTATCTGATAAGAAAAGCCAAAGAGACACCGAATGTACGGCAAAGATTTTATTGGTACGCACGCACTGTAGTTCAACAACTCCAATCACGATATACAGCAAAGGTCCGCGATAAAACATAGGATGGAAAGCAAACAAATGAAAGCAGGCTGAACCCACGTTTCACATTTTTGCGCACAAAATGGCCGATCCACGTCGTCGGTGGTCCGTCGAGCGGCGCTGCGCACTGGTCCTGCAGCTAATCGCCCGGCACTGCACGGGAACAATGCATTGCCAACGACAATAAATAGAAAAGGTCCAGGACAATAGGCAAAAAAGAAAACGAACGAGCGAAAGCGGGCTGAACCCACATTTCACATTTTTGCACACAAGATTCTCGGTCTCTGTTGTCCGTCGAGCAGGGTCGTGTATTGGTTTTCAGTTAATTGTTATCACCTAGAGCTGTGCGGGTATGACGCGTTCGCGAACATCCGCGCGCCCTGGCGGATGAAGCTCTGCGTCAGACGGGTAGTAGCTTCAGAGTCCTGGTTCAGCCTGCAACCGCGCAATGAATAAACAGTGACCACATACGTGCAGCTACATAGTCGCTCAGCGCAACGGCCTCGAACGGTCTTGTGCGCGTTGACGCCAGAGCAGTGCCGTGCTCGGCCAAACTAGAGGGGTCCGGTCTGAAAACAGCATACTCAGCCCCGCCCATCAACAGCAAAAATGTAAGGTAAGCTCAGCGCCACTTACGTCGTAATCCGCGTCAGAGTGACGCCGAGCTGGTAGCGGCCGCGCAGCCGGATGCTCACATCGGGGAAGAGGAAAAATAGGCCCATGTTTCCTTGCAGGTCTTCGAGCTGCTCAACGGTCGCGACGAGGTGCCCGTAGAGCGTCGGCGGGTTCTGCAGAACACCGCGCCCGATGAACGACCCCATGTCGAGCGGCGTCTGCCCGTCGCCAGAGAAGAGCGAAAGGTGGGCGATGAGGAATGGCAGCTCGGACTCGCTAAAAATCACAGAAGACATAGCATTAGGGCATCGGTTGCATCCGACAATGCCCAAATACGTACGGCACAACCGAGTTACCGGATGAATCCCTGATAGTTAATTGAGCGATTATTGGCGGTGTTAACGGGATGCGCGACAAATATGCGGCCCCAAATTCGGCCGTGCGCAGCGGATGTTGGACAACCTCGAGGTGATAAGAACTGCGCGCCAAAAGAAGTCAATATGTTTATTTCTTATTAGCGGCCATTAGCAGCTTACCGGGCGCGGGCGTCCGAGAGAAGTGACGCAACTTGGATTCTAGGCTGCGGCCGGATAAACGGGATGGGAGATATCGTCGACAGATCTGCAAGTGAAGACTGGCTAGACGGCGGACTCTGGGTAGAACTCGAGGTACGCGAAGAACAGGTCAGAGAGCCGAACGAAGAATGGGGAGATGAATGCCCGCTAGAGCTTGTACAAAACAAGCGCGAGGGTATGTCAGGACCATGAAGGTGGCAACAAAAATACGCGCTGTATTGTGTTCGAGCTAAAAGTGTTTTTGCCGTGGGGTGTTGACGGAGAGAAGGGGGATTGATTACCATGTTCGGCACATGGCCGGAGTTACACCTTTTGGTAGAGGCGCAGTGGGCCAAGGGCTTTGGGACTCATTTAGGAACACGGATCTTATGCAAATGGATAAAATCACAACTGACCTGGATATTCATTGCATTTGGCTGTACACCCACGACAAGCCCGGTATTACTTGAGGTTGGAACGGGCTGTCGCGGGGATCGCGACGAAAATTTCAATTTGCAAGAGCTTTGCGTGCATTCATTCTTACGCGGCGAATGGGCAATGGCCGAAAAGGACTGCCCAAGTTCAGCTGCGACAGCCATAGTAAATTTGAAGGCCTGTACGCGCCGGTGGACTGAACTTGGGGATGATGTAGGAGTTTAGACATAAGACCATTTATAGTATTGGCGCGAGGGCCGGAAGCCAATGTGAAGCGCTAAGTGAAAGTCTGCGACTACTCATCTAAAGTTCTGGAAGTATGTCAGCGAATGTATTCATATCAGAATTTCATCTACCGCCAAACAGCTGGGAAGGTGGTTGAGAACAACCTCGTTGACTCGACTTGCAAAGTACGTTCTTCGGGAACCTCATAGATCTGCCCAAGATGCGAGAGCCGGGATAAGGGGAAAATTAAGGTTGTAAATACATAAGGATATCTCATCAAACGCTCTTCTTCACATAGCTCCAGATTCCTGCCATGCCTGACACGACAGTTGCAGCAGCAATAGCGGGTTTTACCCCAGCTGACGACAAGAAAACCTATATGAGAAAAATTCCGCAAACGGTTTTAAGAACAAGGCATACCAGTAGATTTGAATATTGCTCCTGTCACCGCACCAGCTGCCATACTGCCCATAGTGTCGTGTTTTCCTCTAAATGCGTCAATGGAGGAATTAACCCCATTGTAGATGAGAGCTATTAAAAAGTGATTTCAATGGACCTGCAATAAATTTCTATCGGAGATGCCGCGAACTTACCCATTACACCGGCCGAGTTGCCTATGAAAGTTCCTCTTCGTGTGACAGAGTTTAAGATACTGTTGATCCGCAGCCTGGAATTTGATACGGCAAGAGGTCTCTTTGCGCCTTCCCGCACTCCCCATGCGCCGCCAAGGGCCAAACCTGTTAAAAAGAGGGTGAACATGTGACAAAATAGAACAATAAGAGGCCTAAAGATGGGACATTTGAGAGGTCGAGATAAGGTGAGAAATGTACAGGGAGTAAACGAGGCGTTAAGCGAGGAGAGGAGTCGAAAAGAGTAATTTGAAAGAGATTCAACATACCACTGAGATACATGGTACCCGTCCCATAACAGAGGTCATCACTCCAACCCCTGGAGGGGATTGCCGTACCAGCTCCAGGAATTTCGCTTGTCTTGTCATCATCAAGAAGCAAGTAGTCCAGTTTGTCCCCCAAATCTGCCAGCGGATGCAGTTTTGCGGGGTCATAAGCTGCCATGAGTAGGTCGGACGCTGTGACCGCCTGTTCTGGCGCTGCACCGCTGTCTCCTCGGGAGAAAGTGGCAGTTCTTAGAACGTCCGAGGCATTTTGTGAGGTCGAAGCGTCGTTTCCGGAAGTTGAGGACGACATTGACGACGAGGGAGAAAACGGAGGCGGAGAGAAGTGCTGTGACGAAGCGGAGAGGTGGAGAGAAATTTCGGCCACTTTTTCAAAGACCGCGACTGACGTTGACGCCCGAGACCCACGTGACCGAAAACTATTGATCGCTGCAACGCGCCTCGCAAGTTGCTGTTGACCAGCTTCCACTACATTCTCGCGAGATGTCATTCTCCGTGCCCATGCTTCGAGCAGCCTGTCGCACAACAAAATCAAAACTCACGGCCGCTGTCCGAGCGCCCACCTTTCATAGGCACATGAGCATGAAGCCTGTGGCCAGGACCTCGGCTGCGAGCACATCCAGAAGTGAGCTGCCTCATCTTGCTGGCGGGACCTATATAATACTTATATACCCTCAAGGATGGGCTTCGTCCGTTACGCCGCATTCCACTGCCTCGGATCCGGCAGAGGCCGAGGCATTGCGATGCCTCGAGCAGGGCACGGCCAAGTTGGAAGAAGGTGACGTGCAGGCTGCAAAATCGCTGTACCAACGGAGTACAGAAATCAAACGCAGTGCTAGTTCATTATTTAATCTTGGCGTGACACATTATCACCTGAGTGAGTGCTACTTTATACCTGCAACTCCGAGTTTGATGTCAGCCTAAATGGCAGAGGAATTTGATGAAGCAATTGCTGCTTGGAAGGAGTCTATAGTGTTCCAACCATCCAGCCCTGATACACATACCAGCACGTATCCCAATCCCATGGCTTGGACTGACAACTTACCTTTAATTCTTCTAGACCTAGCTAGCGCATATATAATCTCACCCGGTAATATAAAACTTTGGTCGGATTGCCGGTGTGTCTCTAACTCCGTCACTCCAGTATCTCGTCCAGATCTTGCTTTACATCATCTCGAGTAAGTCCATGAATTATTTCATAAATGAAGAGCGCTCACAAAGACTGCTTTAGGATTGCGTCCTCACTGTCGCCGGAGGATCCTGAAATAGCATTCAATCATGCTGCTGTTTTGGAAGCTAGTGCGTGCAATATCCCTTCTATTGTGAATTATATATACATGTCTCCATATTATTAAAGCCGGAAGACTGGAAGAAGCACTTGAGAAGTACAAGCTCAGCCAACAGTTTGGGGTTGAGCGCGCTGCGGTGCACATTCGGAACGTACGACATTCGCACCTCCTTGTTCTTTATTTCGTTCTCATCGGTTGATTCAGGTCGGCGCCAAAATTCTGGGACAACGATTGAAGCAAAAAGAAGCCTCCGAAAAGCCGGAGGAATAGACATACAAACAAGGTCTTTATATTACTTCCTCAGCATGTTGTTGCTATGGAGCTCTTTTCACCTTCTTCCCGAAGCGTTTGAAGACACGCTCTATTGTCTCTCTAAGCCATTTCTAGTCTGATTACGCTTTGTGTGAGACGAGTTAATTATGCACAAGGCGCGTAACAACAATCCAGCATCCTCACATAATAGATATTGGCCATTCAATAACGTCGTTTCGTATTTGGCTCTTTGCACTTGACTAATCGATGACAAAAGGATCCTCTCCAGTTCCCTTACCTTGAGAAGTGAATTGCTCATAATTCACCGGGTTCCGTGGGCCTGTATGCGTATGATGCAATGTCTCTCGGCCAGTCCCATGGATGCCCACACTGTTACCACGGTATGGCGGGCTTAGCCAACTGCGGAAAGGGGACGACGATCCGGTGCTACTTGAATAGCCCCCGCGACCTCTAGGAACGCGATGGTAATGATTATCACGGTCGCGGCCTTCGTGCCACATTCCGCGCCGCCCGCGATTGGTATTTCCTCGAAAAGAAGGTCCAGGATGCGTGTAGCGCGGGGTCTGACGTGCGCTCTGGGCCGCGGGCGATGCATCCCGCACGCGCTGTAGGACAGTCGCGATGTCCGCGCGCGTATACATCGCCGATGGGTGATCTGTCGGTGTGATGTACAAAATCTGGTCGTAGCCCTCGCGCGCGGTGGGATGCGTGAAGTCTGAAGCGAAGCGCGCCAGAATCGACCGCCCCTGCTCGGCGCTGTGTATTGTCGGGTGGCCCGTCCCTATTAATTCGCAGTGACGATTTCCGCGGTCAGCAATGACGCGGTGTATTTTGCGGCAAGCAGACCGAGGCAGCGGAACGATACGTACTGGTCTGCAGCCTCGCGGTGCACGTCTGCGTATGGGGAAAAAACGGTCAAACACGGTAATGTAAAAGAACTGCAAGTGTGCGGTATCCACCTCGTATGGCGTGTCGAATACAATAACCCAGATCTGGGTTCCGGGGAACTCGCGCGCTATCCCGATCCAGTGGGCTCTTTGTCTGGGGCCCAGTCAGCTCAGGCGCTGGTGGCGGCATGTGGGCGGACACTCACGCCGCATTAAAGTTCGTGCGGTCGATGCACACGGAAAGGCCCTGTTCGAGCGTCTCGTACGCCAGCTGCTCAACGCGCCGCCGATCGCCTAGGTCGTCCTGGTTGCATCTGCGGAAGTGGGGAAAATGTTGCTGGAGTGCCTCTGCAAAAGTCGACTGCACGCAGCGCCGCAGAAGGTTTGGGTCAGCTATCTCGGCAAGCTGCGGAGCCTTCTAGGGAACGGAAACCTTACTTTGCCTGAGGCAATGAGACCGCACAAGATCAGAACGATCTGGCCTTGTGTGTCGAACGCAGACTCTTCGGTTAGATCGGTCTCTGAGGATGTGGGCAAAAGGGACATGGTTGTTCAGGTCAACAATTATAGTTCAAAACTTTACTTGCACAAATAACGTTACGATACATACAAGGAAGCAATACCGCACAATTATGCCTTGAGATAAAGTTGTATGCGAGTCATCGACTCCCTGGCGGTGAAATCGGAGCTGACCTATATGCAGGCAAAGGCCCAGTTGCCATTTGCTCGCCAATGAGATTCATGGAAAATGCCGCGAGTGACATGTATTAGGTAGGTGTATTGCCGACCGTCCCAACACGCTGGAGAATAGACTACACAATTAAATAATCACGCTAAGTAACCGTACCCATAAACATCTGATCAGCGCCCATTGACGGTGGAAGAAGAGTTCCTGCGCGCAGTCGGGCTGGAAGGCGCTTCGGGCCCTTGTTCAGGCGCAGGCACTTTGTTGGGATGCTCTGGTATCTTCTCAATCTCGCGTTTGGCCTCTTCCCATGCCTCCAGGTTCTAAAGGCGGGTAAGCCGCATCATCTCAGGACGCAGAAAGATCCCCACCTTCTTGCACCAGTCACGATGGCTGCGCGCCATGGCAATCGCCATTTCTCGCAGGTCTGCCACCTTTTGGCGCTGGAACCTGTCCAGGTCCGCCTGTATGGTAGAGCTCGAATACTTGAGATCTTGCGCCGAGAGATGCAGCGCATCTTCCAACTAAATCAGGCGCGTCAGAAACGAGAACAAAAGCAAAGAAGCAAATTCTAGAAAAACCTGAGATATGTTTTCCCGGGTTTTTGTGATCCCATTCCGACGCGCTGTCTCAGGATCAACGTCCATCATTCCATGCAGAGTATAGCTAAGAGCGTTCAGTAGGCCCATCCCTGGAGTCTTCGTGCGCCGTCGCGTTGGGTTGGGGCCAGGATGGGGAGGCAGGTACGAGGATGTAGGAGTGACCGATTCTCCGCCCGGCTCGCCGCCTTCCTCGGCCTCCGAAGTAGGGCTCCCAGGAGACGCCATGCCGTTGATCCGGCCCCGTCCAAGCGCCTCCTCGAGTCGGCGCGCTTCGCGCTCGCTCTTCTCCAGATCTTCAAGCTGCTCACGCTTGTTCTCGAGGCCGTCCTGTGTCATCTCGTACTGGACGTGCTTCTGATGCCGATATGCAAGCAGCTTCTTGATTATCGAGCCAAACTGCGAGTACTCATGTAGCGGCTCTGCCCAGTTTTGTTCCAGATCTTGTACCTGCGCCAAAATATCATCAACGAAGCACCCACCACTGTCAAAGGGCACGTACCAGTTTCGTGGTGGACATGAATGTGGCATCAACAGCTTGCCCCGTTTTCTCGATCGCAGCGGACAGCTCGTTGGCTTCACTTAGGCTGAACCCGTTGAGTGCGGCGCCAAGATCGGCATGATCTTGTGCGTAGTCTACGGCACAGTTCTGATCGTCAGTCCAGCTTTCCAGGGAGAGGGCGTCTACACCGACCTGACCAGCGCTTAACCACGCGCCGCGTGACCTTCTCCATGGGCCCCCCAACGTGGTTTGCGAATTTAATTGTAAACGCCTCAGAGTCGAGGAATCGTTGGTCGGGGTTCCGTAATGGGTGCGCTGCGGAAGGGTTTGGCAGTGCAGCATATGCGGGCGACGCGTTCGGGTCGGTGGGGTTGTGGGATGGAGCTTTGAGGATGTTCTTCGGAAGCAGCGACAGCGGCGGTGAATTCAGCACTTCGGTCTGCAGAAAATGTGAGCGTTTGTCTAGATTAGCCAAGCACACGCGGATGTACGCTGGTCAACGCACCCATGACACTTCACCATCCAGGAATCGATGGAAGACATGCTCGTTCGACAAAATAGGATGGCGCGCGACACGGTTCAGGAACGTCTGCAGCAGTCTCTTCCTACGAGCAATAAGAATGGCGTCTTCTTTGGCCTTAGCTTGCTTGACAGCGTAATCACCGATCGACTGCTTCGAAGGGATAGGGGGAACGATAAGCGTGGGGTAGAGCCGCGATAAGTTCTCCCTTAAACTTTCAAATTCGGAGTAGCGATGACAGGTCTCCGCGTTCTATGGTCAATGCATTTTGCATAAGCAAACGCGGGGAAGAAGATTGTTGAACGGCAGGGCTCACTCCTGTCCTTATGACGTAGGTAATGTATGGCGAATTGGAGTTCAAAGACGTTTTCTGAGCGTCGATTATCTGCACACGAGCACGTTAGTATTTGATTTACGGGCAAAGAACACGAAGTACAGCGCACCAGAATCTCAATGTCGTCACCATTGTGCAGCACACGGTCGCGGGTGCAGCAGAAATCCGTCTTGTAATTGACTTGAGTCTGTCTGTGCGAGCCAGGACTAGGGAACGGTGGTCGGCTGGGGTTGGGGGACGTCGGTGATAGCTGTCGGGAGGGGTGCGGCGGCGACGGTGCTTCGTAGAGCGCAACCTTCGACGTGGACGATGTCTCTGAGGCGATGTGGTCACCTTCCTGCTCAAACGGATTCTCGTCTTCGAAGCCTTCAAGTCCGTTCATGATTCAGGTGTCCCTCAGCTTGTAGTTCGTGTCAATATGCGCCACAAGGCCTTGTGGCCGTTGCAATGGTGTGACCGTTAGGAGCGAGTATATGATCCCAGCGTCGGTGCTGCAGAGCTATAGTTAGAGCGCAGCGTTCGAACTCAGACGTAAGAATATAACGCTTACAATCGCGACGAGCAGCTGACAATTCTTATTGGTATATAACGACAACGATGAATTAGCAGCGACAATCAATCGCTGGTTTAGATGTTTACACGCTGCGCAATGAGCATTTGGGACATGGATTGCCTTCGGCCTTGCCTAATTCGAAGCAGTGTATTTGGCTTTGTTCCATTCCAGTGGCTGCGCTTTCCCTCCGAGTCCGCGCACTCACCTCAATAACTTAGAAGATCTCCAAAAAATATGTAAACGGGCCACAAATCCCCATAAACTAAACTGGAAATGGCCTATATACGTTTTATCCAAAGACCCTAAACCCTCCAAGTTGTATATCATCCTGCACTTGCGCTTCCTCCGCGTTGAGCGCAATATTCTCGAATCCCTTGCCCAAAAGCGACGCGAATAGCTCGTCAATTTGCTCTTCGTGCCACGCACCAGGTACTGGCACTGGTGCCATAAAATTTTGCAACTTTTCATGGACCTCGTAGCTATGTTACAGGTAGAACAATGAGTAAACGCCGCAAATGAAACGGGGCGCACGTACCGAAGCTTTCGCCCTTTGCTAGCTTTGGTATCCACCTTCTTCTTTGCCTTCTTCTGCTTTTGCAACAGCATCCAGTCGTCATTCTTGCTGCCATCTCCACGAGCGTCGATGATGTCCCTCAGGATCTTCTGATAGAAGTCGGTGTCATCGAAGACGTCCGCGTCGACCACTTCAGCATCATCGACCCTGTCTACTGGTGCCGCGCCAATCCGTGCCTTCTTGACCCGAAGTATCTGCGTTCTGGCCAAAAGCTTATTCTGATCATGCAGAGTTTCTTCGACAAGCTGCACTGCGGATTTGAGGTTCTGCCCGCCTTTTGAGAATGCGCCGCGATTTGAGGGAAGCAATACGGAAGGCGCCACGGCCTGGATTTTTGCAGACCACTTTGAGAGCGTTTGCAGCAGGTGTGGGTGGAAACTAATCATGAAATGTTACAACGCGGTTATGTTGGATGATGGGATTTAAAGCGTACGCGTGTTCCAAAGCAGAAAGGTCTTCTGAAGCTGCTTCAAAAGTACTTTTATAATGGTCAAATGAAGGTTCATCATCTAGTTTTCGCCGTTTCCTGAGCGGTGGTTGTATGACTTTGTTGGTCGTGAGGATACTCTTAGAATCACCCACTTCAGCTTGGTCCTCATGAATGATAATCTGTATTTACCTCGTGCAATTGAACGAGCTCATCTGTCAACATAGCGGCCTCGTTCAAGAATCCCGAAATGGCATCCCGACAACTGGATGTCTCTAGAAACTCTTTCATCTGCGATGGCTGTGAAACGGTTCAGCGACGGCAGTATTCTAACAGTGAACTTAAAACTTGCAGATGGAAGTGTGTTAGCAGAGACTACCGACTTTTGCAGTCGTATTCGGGTATCAAGTAGGGTATCCCACAATGCCTGAGTTGTTTGAAGGTAAGATAAGGCGCGACGGGGACAGCAAAGCATACGAACTATTTGTCTTTTGACAGCTTGGCCTTTTTTGCTGTCGTTTTCGCGCGTCTCTTGCAAAGTAGACGTCACATCGTTGGAGTGGACTTGAACAGGAGGGACCTGGTCTGAAGGTTCTACAGTGGATGGTTTTTCTCCTTCAACTTCGGAGCTGTCGTCGCTTTCCTCGCTGGCCGAAGGTAATCGCCGCACGAATATGTGATCATGACTTCCTCGAACTGCTTCGCTTTGATCCTCTGAATCCTCATCGCCCTCATTGTTGCTCACGTCTTCTTCTGACCCACCCTCTCCACTTTGCTCATCTGCATTTTCATCAGAGCCCTCATCCAAGTCCTCGAGGAGCTGTTTCCTAGACATGCGGACGCCCTCATACCTTGCGTCCGCAACGCTCGGCAATCTGTTTCTTAGCGTGCTTGGCCTAGCAGAAAGTAAGGTTTAGCAGCAAATTAAGCCATTTAAAGACATACCCGACTTCCACATAATGTTCTCTAACAGCACCGTCGTCCAAATCCATTGCATCGTCCACCCCGCGCGATTGTAAGTCTTCCGGATCATAATCTGGATAATATGAGGATTAAAAATGTTAAAATTATGACAAAAGACAAACCAGCGGGAGAGGCTTCTTCAAGCCGAGCAATTTGCTCGGCAAGTGATAACCCTGGATCCATTCTTAAGTTTACTCGATGATATGAGCAACAGAAAGCGACGCGTCTTACGTTCAGGAGCCATCTTTCAATTTGGTTTGGCGAAAGTTCAGTATGTGTGACGATTGCTAGGTCCAGAAGATGAAGTGGCTTGGGTATGAACACAAGCCCCGGTAAAGGGGGTGGGCAACTGGTGCTTGCCGTTAGCTTGACGTCGAGTCGTCGACCTTCAAAAAATATTCTGCAGGCGCGCGCCTGCCATCACATGATCACTATCAATCAACAAGTTCAAATACGGATGGCACGTGTTCTCTGAACACTTACTTATCATCTCTACATTTTCTTGGCTTCATGCGTTCTGAATTCCGTTGCTTTTTCGACCTCGATGACGGACAAAATACGAACACGACGCAACGCTTCCCTGAAAACCTCTCAATTGCCTTCAGTTTATGTGGTTATTACAGTGAGATGTTCACTGAGCGCCGCAGGATACACGGGCCAGTGAATAACGAGCAGACTCCAGCTAGCTGAGGGCCAAAGCTCGGACTCAATTTCAATATCGGTGGCCCGTCATGTCTGCCATTGTTCCCTACTTTTGCATTGTTATTGTTTAGTAATTGTCCCTGTTGGTATGAGCCACCATAAAATGGGCAGGCTGTTGAATCCAAGCTCACTTCCTAACTACCACTACACCCCACTATGAGACCCGCTACACGCTCTGCGACTGCCGCCAATCGCGGCGCACACTCCCAATCCCAGGCGGTTTCGAAGAAACGCAAATATAACGCATCCGATGAAACTGAAAATCCTGCGCGCAAGAAGCCCAGGCAGTACAGGTGGAAGAAAAAGCGCGGCTTGATCCAGGACCTCCTTGACATGCCTCTCGACATAGTTTTTGAAGTAAGCGTTCGTGTATGATCACTCTTGTGCTTTTCTCAAAACCAATTGTCAGGTTTTCTCTCACTTATCTCCACTAGACCTGTTACGTCTTGCTCGAACAAGCAAAGACTTGCGAGCAATGCTTATGAGCCGGTCTTCGATGTCTGTGTGGAAGGCAGCTCGGTCCAATGTCTTGCCTATAATGCCTGACTGTCCCCCGACCATGAGCGAGCCAGAATTTGCGCATTTTTCCTTCCCAGATTTCTGCCACGTACGCTAAATGATATTCTTGTTGCGATCCTTCTCTTTGCTTATGCTTATGTCTCTGCAAACCTCAGTACTGTGGTCAACCGACAAGCGTCGGCCCCGTTGCTGTCCAATGGGTTGCTCGAAGGGTTATTTGCCAGGTTTGCTTACCCGTATAGTAAGCGTTATCACTCTTCGTCGCGATGTGGTTGTACTTATTGTCTACACCCCACTTTTCAGCTGCGTGAGTGGAACCGTATGGAGTACCGACAATAACATCCCGGAAGCTGTTTCCATAAGTAAGGTATTCCGAGGATTTGATTTCCGACGGATAGTACCTTGCTTTGGACCTGCCACCGATGCTGGTCGTGAGTGGGCGTAGATTTCAAGCTGTATTGCTACTGATTTTGAACACAGCTGAGCCGGAAGGTCATGCTCTTATAGAATTTCTTACAATCTGGGAGGCGGAAGGAAAGAAGATGCGCACCATCAAACAGCGAACAAAGTGGCTCGAGAAAAAATGTAAAGAATTGAAGGAAGAATCAGAGGTATGTTTCCGGCATGCGTTATCGTAATATTGCAGTGTATTAATTGTTATCATCACCTTTGCAGCGTAGTGAACCCTATTGCAACTGGCAAAGAGATCGTGTGGATTGGGTCAAGGCAGAACGAGAAAGGCGCGTACAAAATCGACTAGCCCGGTAAGTCCTAGCATGTGCATTGACTTTTGCTTGTTCCAGTACTGACTGTCCCTAGTCTTGCGGAACGCGCTAGAGAGATTGGATGGGGTGATGAACTCGACTCAATGGCAATGGCAATAGAGGAGGAAAGCTTTGAGCACCAACAACAAGCCCGTGAACTTTGCGCAAACAAACTGGCGGACAGTGGTAAGGCCCATTCTCACTGAGTAATTACGCCCACCCTAATATCACTTCCAGGTTGGCCTCTAATCGACCAATATATCAATACACACATGGAAGCTGTCAAGTCTCGTCGCCTGAAGTACGAGCGGGAGCAACTATACAGCTCGCGTATCCCGATTCTGAGGGTGATCCGTGAGGAAATCGTACGCGATTTTCCCTACCTTACTCGACCTTCGATGCCGACGGTCGGCGAGCTATGGGCACAAGCGCCAATCCGAAAAATCATTTTGGAGCATCCAAAGGGAGAAGAGCTTACCAAAGCAGACCTAGCACCCACCGTCACCGCCGTATTCACCGAATTGAACGAGCAGCTCCAACGCCGTATTGATGAGGAGCTTCTTGACAAAGTCCGGTCTGGCCTGGAAGAGATGGAGCAGAATGACCGGGAGGTCGACCCCGACACAGTGTTTAACCTGGCGACGACGATCTTCCATTGCTGCGGCGAACGCCTGTTCTGGTTTCGCGACATCAAAGCGCATGAATGTGCGAGTAGTTTGCCGTTCCCCAAGCCACTTTTCAAGGAATTTCAATACGCTTACGAGTACCTATCCTACGGAGAGAAATACCACGGCCACACCCGGTCGGAAGGCTGCTACACCTCTTTCAATGTCAAAGCCTCCAAAATCGCGAAGGAGGTCGTTGAGATGTGCGGACTTGATCCCCTAACCACCACTATCAAAGCGATGGACGACCTGGATCCGATCTTCGAGTGTCGCGTGTGCTCGTCGTTGGATCATTCCAAGGGCAGGTGCTCGATGAATTGGCGGACCGTCGTGCGTACTCCTGCTTCGCATGCGTAGCATTTGACTGACAAAACACAGATTGCACACCACGCTTTCCGCCCGCACAACCGGTATTCCGTGCCGCCAGAACAGCTGGAACCGGACCTCGATGTCATGGACGACGAGGATGCGGAAGTGGCGCGGGAGCGGATCGACGAGCATCAGCGCCGGCACCTGTTCGGCCACGGACTCCTGAACGTCTGTGCGCACTGCGACCAGCTCTTCATGCCGCTTGGGGAACTTGTGCGCCATGTAATAAAAGAGTATGTTTTTGCCGTGGGACTCGCTATTTGTCATACTTACTAACACTTCCTTCGAACTAGACACGGCGTTGAAGAGGTCAACCAAGAGGACATGCTCCCTGAACCGACCAAGGAGCAGTGGCTGGAGCCCTTCTACATGTGGCCGCCGTGGCCTCTTACGGCTTCAAGGTAGACAAGAGTTTGCAGCTTCGATTTTCATTGTGAGAGTAAATCGCCTCCCTCTCACTTGTTCACTTTGGTCGTTGGCGCGAGTTTGGCGAATACCTGGTTGGACTGCACGGTGTGAGAGTTCGCTGGTTCAAGGCATCTAACTAATCTTTATTCTTTAATTACCTCCCTTAATTTCGTTCCTCGGACTGGTGTATCTGAGCTTTTTGAACTATTTACTTTGTATTCTTTAATATGTAAATCAACTGGAAAAAATTCCAAGCTGATTTTCGTCTGCTTTATCTACGACGTGATGTCGACGTCGAGTCAACGCGCGATGTGCACGCGTCGCGATCCTAATCGGGAAATGGCAGCGGCGGCTCGGTGTGTTTCTTCGACTTTGTTCTCTCCCTTCATTGGCCTGAGTTCGATATTCAAAACGCGGCATCGGGTGCTCCCTTCCAGGACCATAGGCTCCCACGATACGTCTCCGCGCACTCATCTTGGCTCTTTGACTCGGACTCGTTGCGGACTGCACTGGCTGCGCTGACATTGTGGGGCATGCTATGCACACATCGGTCGTCAAGTTACGGCCAGAAAATATCCTCGAAATCGCAAAAGATGTTATTAGGCCGACGGCATGGTACTGCGAATGGAATACCGCTGGCCTGCAGAAGCCAGTGATGTGCAGGACCGCGCTGAACAGTTGGAATGCATACCTACAGGTATTTTGCAGACGCGCTTTTTGTCTGTTCTTCGCCACTTACAAGGTCGTTGCCCCCACGCAGCATCTTGTGTATCACTGTCAGCAAATTAAAGTGAGCCGGACGACATATCTTTATCTTTCACGTATTGACTAAAAAGCAAGGGCAGTGGAAACTTCGTGTGCCGACTACCGAGATGCAACACGGCAGGCCTATCGATCTCCTCCTATAGCGACCTTGTGAATCACATCCAGCAATCTCACCTGAATCGCGCCCAGCTGTGCTGTCCAATCCGAGGTGTGTCGCAGTCTGGCTGGTTTCGTAGACGAAAACTAAACAAGTGTCTCAGGATGTACATCAATCAGTTTTTCGCGACCCGGGCTGCTGGAGGTTCACTTTCGGGAGGATCACGCCAATCTTATCGACCAAGAACTTCCGCTCTCCTCGCCAGTCTTGCTACCAACCTGGCGCCCCTTCCGCCCGGACTGTTCTATTTTGCCCGCGCCTCTGCCGTCCTCTATCGCCCCCGGCACAGGGTTGATCCCCCCCGTCAGTGGGGTGCCGTTCCAGAAAATTGCACCTGTGTTTGCACGACATACCACCCTCGAAATGCCGAGTTCGCAACTCTCCCAGTCGTCGCCGCGAAAGCGCAACCAGCTACAGGCTGCGCCTTCCGAGGAGAGCATCGTCTCGGTAACACCAGACATCGTTTTTGCCGACCTGCCGCGCCGGAAGCCGACTGACAATGACATCGCCGCCGACTACGTTGTCCGCCAAAAGGCTCTGTTGCCGGATCTGTCGCGCCCGCAGGACATTCTTGACCCCGCGCGATATGGGTACCGAATACCGCCAGGCTCGATTCTCTACCACAATTTCGTGCGGATCCACGGCGATGTAGGAGATGACGACGACGACGAAGAAGAAGACGCGCCCGCCTAGCTGCATCGATTGGACTCGATCCACGTCTTCATCACCAATCTTGCACACCCGCTATCATATTGCTATCTGTCCCAAAATATACCACTTAATGCTCGAAATTACTTACGGCATTGGCCCCACTTCCACCAAGACTGACCCTCGAAGTCCACAGACGCGCCGCCTAGATTGCGATATTCTCACTGTAGCTGGAGGAGCTATCGAAACGAATGTGGGCTCCAGCATACAATGTACGGTGTGACCGTGGCGTTCTGAATGTTTTACGAGAGATCTATCCATATTTAATGCAAGAAAAGTATAATCAACTACCTCCATACGCTCCCGTCCGCATGCACCCAGTCTCATATTCAATCTTGGACCATATCTCAGTTGCAAGACCCGCAATGCACCTATTAGCCGCAGAGCCGCGGCCAATTTTGTGTGAAATTGGAGGCGCTGCAGGAATCGCCCCGTGTCAGGCTCGTCCATCCAGATTGGTCGCGTCGCTACTCAGCCTGCTACGTGACACCGGAAAACGTCGCATATGGAACATGTTGAGGTATAGAGGGATGTCGTGATAAGGACCTCTCTTGAATAGACTACGATATCCATCAAATCTGGTGGACGCGAACACTGCAGAATGCAAGTACTTGACTTGCCATTCACCCGTTGTCTACAATTGAACAAGCTCAATTCGACGATGACTCTACTATACACTATTACACAATTGGCCACTGATCCTCGATTGCCTCGACATCATTCACGGCTTGACCTTCGCCTCTTCCTCCACCAGGCCAAAGAGGTGCCAATTGTTCGCGCTCTCATCACTGTCGAAAACCAAGCTCCTCGGTATCTTGGCGCGGCGGCCTGCATGAGCCCATGTCGGACCTTGGTGATTGTGGTCAATATGGTTCACCACACGTATAGCAGAATCGAGAGCCCCGGCGACCCAAGCATGGTGGTGGCTGGCCAGTTCGCCTGCAAAGTGGAAATTGCCGTAGCGGCCGGCTGGCTGGAGAATGTCTGCGTAGAGGGTGCTGAACTGCCCCGGCGCGAACTGCGCAAAGGCGCCCATGGTGAACTGGTTGTGGTACCAGTCGAACCCGTGGAAATCGAGCGTCTCCTTGATCAGCATTTTCCTGAATTTCTCTACGCTCTCCGGGTTGGTGTTGTCCGGCGCGTGCAGTATCGCAAGGTCCTGGTATATCTGGTTGAGAAGTATGTCCTCCGACGGCAAGCGAGGTCTGGCAGGATCAGGGTGTACGGAACGAGCCTCGGTGTTTCTTATGAGGGCCCCGAAACGTGCGGCATCTTGGTCCCTTGGAGGAGTTCAGCAGATGCAAAAGACAACGATAAAAACACACACCAGTTGTACGAGACCATCAACACCCCCGGCCCCTCCTCGCCTTCCCCATCCTTGTTGACCCCGTAGCTGGGATATACAACGACGCGGCTCTGCCTATCCGTGCGGCTCGCGCCGCCCACTTGCGGGGCGGTGCCTCCGATACCGGCCTCCCACCAGCGCGTCTTGAACTTGATTCCGACTTTGATCGACTGGCCGTACATCAGACTTCGCATCGCCTCCCGCTGGTTGAAGTTCATGCGCACGCCGTCTGTGTCGATGGTGCGGAGGACCGAAAATGTGACAGTCGACACGACAGTGGAGAAGTACTCGTCTTCCTTGCCCTGGATGCTGACTCTCATGCGTCTGAGTGGGTCGGCGGACGCCTCCTCCGCAACGGCTGTTACGCGATGGTTGTAGACGGGCGGAGTCTTCAACGTGGCTAGCATTTTGGCGATCAACACCTCACTGCCGCCTTCGATGCACCACCAGTCGAACTGCTCAGACTTGGGATGGTCGAACGTGATAGACTCAAGCACTTCCTAGTAGACCGGTTCAGAAGAGTATAGCGATTTTTTCAGGAAAGTGCTTACCTCGACGACAGCCCGCGCATAGCGTCCTGTACCAGACTTGTGCTTCTCAATCCAATCTATGACCGGCGGCGGGAACTTCAGCTCCTCTCCCTGTGCAAGGTAGGAGCGCGTAGATGCCCAATCCCATTCTTCCAGGAGTTTGGGCCATTCCGTGTCAAAGTCTGCAAGAAGCTTCGCTCGGAGGTCGTTGAAAGCTTTGAAAAAGCAGGCGTCGACTCCACGATATACATTTCCGTCTTGGTCGACATCCTGCATATCTGTGAAGCCTCTCGGTACCTGTTTTTCTATGAGCGATGAGGCGAAGCGAATCACAAAATTACGCACATTTCCACTCGGAACACCCTCATCGAAAAGGTTAAATCCGTCCGCAACCGCCGCGGCCGTCGTGGTGATCCCTGGTCAACATCTGTAAGCGTGCTCAAAACGATCTGGCATCAAGACTTACTGTTAAAATGACGGATATTGTTGGGCTTTCCGTAAATAAAAGGAATCAGCTCCCCATCGGGGTTCTCTGCGTTTCGGAAGCGGAATCCAAGCTCTTTGAACAGGTCGAATGTCGGCTGGTTGGCGGCGTTGTCGGGGAAGCGCATACCGCCGACCTCGTAGTAGTCGTGCTTCCCTGGAGGGCTCTGGGAGTCCGAGGGAAAGCGGTAGGTGAAAAGACGCCCGCCCGGTCCGTCGTTGGCCTCGAAGATCTTGTAGGGAATATCGAGTTTCTGGAGGAGCATCGCAGTGCGCAGACCTGCAACCCCAGCACCAATGATGGCGACGCTGACAGGATGCCCTTGCGCGGGCTTGTGATCGTAAAGGGTCTTCCAAGAGAACGACGCTGGAGCATCCTCGTGAGGACTTTTGAAGTGCAACTTGCTGTTCTTCAGCTTCTCCAACTTCTGATGAACATAGAATTGAGCGACTTTGATGTACACGGACGAAGGGTCACGATCGGTAGTGTTCGACATGACGAGTGCTGACGATACGAGGATAGAAAGTCATCTTGGCATTAAGTATATATACCAAGTCACTCTGCTCGACCTGAATCGATTTCGCGATACTGATCAGCTGGCTTGATTGGAACTTGGCTTCAACAATCACCAACTTCCCCGCTAATATTTTTGGCTGTCACAACACGAGGTAAAACTTATTTCGCCGGGCGCTCTTTGCCAGAAACATTGATCTTATTCGCACCCCGGATCTATGAAAACTATCTGACTGTAAAATGATAATTATCGGACAGATGTCATGGGAAATGGTGCCATGGCTTTGGTGGGGTCGGTGATTGTCAGAGATAACTTGGGGACCGACATACCAAGCACGCCAAATTAGGCAGTTGTTTGCCAGTGCACCCACAAGTACCTTTGTTGACGCTTGTTAATTGGTGCAACATTCATTTCCGGCCCTCTTTCAATCACGCAATTGGTGCTTAGAGAAGCCGCTAGACAAGAATTCTCTCTTGTGACCTTGTACGGGCGCTCATTGACAGGTACACGTTTCAGTCATAGGTTCACATCCAGGGTCTTGTCCATCGATAGTGGGATATTCTTAGAAGTGGGGTATTTGTATTTATAGACAGTGCCTTAGTTGGACTCGGAGCTTAATTATGTGACAAAAATAGAACAGCTTGGTGCGCAGTGAATTCTTGTGCGCCGTCAAGCATGTACTTATACTAATTAGCTTATCATGGACTTCTAAATCAAGGTAGGGATCGACAAGCAAACCTTCCACTGGATATCACCTATCCGTCGAAGAGAAATGTTGGCTACTTGTCTCGAGGTTTTCAACTGGGCTCTGGCAATGAATATTCCTTCCGCCTTTCTCCATAGATTCTTATGCTCTAGTCACAGCTATGTAGCCACTCTAATATATATGCCAGTCTCGGATGTGAACATAGCCCCAATTCACACCAGGTCCTTGCACAGCCTTCGCTTGATTAGATTATGTTTGACTTTAGCTAATACTGTTTCCGCTATCTTCTAGATTTGCGATAACAGAGCGGTCACAAACTTCCTTTCTCAATGAAGCTAACACGAATTTACCTTATGAGACACGAGGACCGGAGATATTTTGGCTCTAGGATTTACTGTGGCGTACAGAAATTATCCTTTGTTAAAATAGAACGAAGGCCGGAAGAGCAGAAAATCATAATGAGTTCATCACAATGTGCAGTGCCTGGGAGACGCGACTCCAACTTTACCTGGACGCCTTTCTGTTACCATCTCAGGTGGCTATTGGTCTTGATCAATTGATCACCCATACATCTGGAAAACAGTGTAGCGTTTCAAGGCCGCACAACTATTCCGAGAAAATTTCCGCAGAGCGCCTTCGGCCAGCTGAAAGGGTCTAAATTGAACACCGTTCTGCTCTAAATCTGCCTTTCCAGAAAACTCGCGTCGAGTAGATATGAAAACTTCTTGTCCAAAACAATTTGCACGGAGGCAGCCTCAAGGCTTCAGGGCTTCAGACTTGGCACCAGCCTCCGTTCTCAGGCTGATCATCTGATAATTATTTCTATCACTCGAGGATCATTTTCGAGAACGTCGCGCCTGAATCACGCTTCTATATGCTGTCGTCTCATCACTCCGATTTGTATCAATTTAAATAAGTAAGTTCTTTTCTTTGTCGTCATCTGGAAATGGATCGATGCATATTTACTACTGAGACAAGTTACCGTCTGCACAACCTATCATTTTCAAGGCTTGAACATTGATACAGGAGAAGGTCAGCCGAGCGTCTAATCTTGTAGTAAAAATGGTTCATGATCTTCCATATCGCTCGGCAGCCTCTGTCGGCAGCCTCGAGTTGGGCGGATGTTCGCCTGGACCAAAAATAGTTTGTCGCAGAAGCATGTAATTTATGATTTTAGACGCCTCCACAGGTCAGAAGGGTCGCGGGATCAATATAATAAGTGCCTAATCTTGAGGTTCGACCTGTATTAGTTGACCACGAGTCCGACATGAGGTTGGTTACTCCCAGAGGTGATCCCAGAGAAGGTCCAGAAATGGACCAGGGGCTATGTGGCGATCTAAGGTGCAATTTCTCGCTATATTTTACGGGTCCTGATGGCTTGATATTATTTTATGTGACACTCAGACTGGAGATTACATCTATTCTGTACACATATATAACGATTTAATTTCGAGTTAGAAGAGCAATCATCTGCGCTTCGACTCCGCCCCACCTGCACCATCTGACAGAGTTAGGAAAATACAACTTTCTGCACCATGTCGTCGGAAGAGCTCAGTATCGGCAGCTACATCATTCGCAGGCTCGAAGAACAGGGCGTCGGGGTGAGCTCCAGAATGATATTTGCAATGTTTCAGCTAGTTCTAACCTAAGTTGCGCAGTCCATGTTCGGCGTGCCCGGTTCCTTCATTGCTAATTTCCTGGTACGTCGAAACGTGTTTCTTCACATCTGAAATAAATAATGAATATCCCATTTCGTCAAGGATATTGTCGAGGCCTCCAATATCAACTGGGTTGGAGAATGGTAAGGCTTGTTGGTCAACTGTATAATTGGATCTGTGAAATGATAATGCATTCAGCAACGAACTCACCGCGGCGTACGCTGTGGACGGGTATGCTCGATACAAAGGGAAACTTGGCGTTCTAGCCACCACGTATGTTTTTCGTCGAGCATTGTGGCTCCGCTTACAATGTCACTGTTCAGTGTAGGAGTGGGCGAGCTCTCGGCAATCAACGGCGTCGCAGGATGTACGTACTTTCGGCCAAAGTTCGCACGCTTTCTCAACGTCATTTTACAGCGTTCGCAGAAGAGCTCCCAATTCTCCAAATTGTAGGACAACAGAAGACTGCACAGCAGGAGCAAGGACTGAACATCATTCATACCCTCGGGGACGGAAGGTATGCATTAACCCATTCCTACACTGAATGATAATCGTCTGATAGCGACCAACAAGATACGATGAATTCGCCAAATCTGCCCTCCCGTACACATGTTCTCAGTATCTTCTGAACAAAATCGACATCAGACTTGGCGTGGTAGATGAAAAGATCGACAAAGTCATTGTAGATTGCATCAGCAAGGTATCTCGAGCTACTTATCTACTACTACATTGGAGGGCACAAGCTAATATCGCTCTTCAATCCCTAGTCTCGCCCAGCATATTTGGCACTTCCATGGGACCTCGTCGACGTGAAGATAACTACGACGCGTCTGAACGAGCCGTTAGAAATAGTAGATGTCGTGATCAACGCTGACGCAGAAAAGGCTGCGATTGAGCACATCTACCGGCGCTTCCAAGATGCCTTCCAAGGCGAGTTGGTCAATAACGTTGTGGTCATTGCAGACGTCAGTATCAGTCGCCATCATTGCAAGAAAGAGGTCGCAGCTTTCCTGGAGGCGACACAGCTTCCTGTCTACGGAACTCCCTTGGGCAAGACTGCAGTCAACGAAACATCTGACCGTTACGGAGGGGTAGGATCTTGTCAACTCAACTTATATAATGCAAATCATTTACAAAACTTTTCTTAGATATATGTAGGGGATTTGAGTTCTCCTGACGTCAAGAAATGTGTCGAGAACGCGAAGCTTGTTCTCTTTATCGGCCCTCTCAGCACAGACTTTAACACGGGCAATTTTACTTACAAAATAAATGAAGATAAGTCTATCAAGGTATGCGATTTCTTATGTGGAAATTATACATCACTCAAACGCAAATAGCTCCACTTTGATCATACGGAAGTTGGATTCGCGACATATGCTCGGACTGGGATGAAGGCACTGCTCCCCAAACTTACAGCGCGCCTCAGGGAGTTTACCGACAAAGCTAGGCAACTCGATGTCCCCGAATTCAAGAACGAGGTTGTCGAAGACGAGGATGAGCCGATTAACCATGCTTGGCTCTGGTGGCGCATTGGTGGATGGTTCAAACAAAACGACCTGATCATAACAGAGGCTGGTACGTTGGGGAGATGTCTTTCTTCGTCATTACGATTGAATTCACCTTCGCGATAGGGAGTGTTAGCTACGGAGTTATCGATTTGGCTCTTCCAGAAGGTTCATCCCTGCTTGCTCAAAAGCTGTGGGCTAGCATTGGATGGTCTACGGGTTTGTTGAATGTTTTCGACGGGGTTTAAATTTATACTAAAAATCTACCATTTGTAACTAGGCGCTACACATGGTGCTACTTTGGCTCGTCGAGAACTCGAAGGTGACAATGCTCCCCAGACTATTCTTTTCATCGGAGATGGTAGCCTGTACGCTCCCTTCCCTTTAAACAATCTGCGCACATGACTAATATATTCGTCTGCAGCCAAATGACCGTTCAGGCGCTTTCTGCAATGATGCGTTCTAAGGTTAAGCCCATCATTTTTGTCGTCAAAAACGGCGGCTACACGATAGAGCGCCTCCAACACAGCGTAGATGCGTCAGTCTAACAAATCTTTCATTTCCTCGACTTTCGTTTTGCTCATGCCTATCCGAACAGAGAGTACCACAACATCGTGACCTGGGACTACGGAAATTTGTTGAGCGTTCTCAATAACGTTGAACAGCCTACGCCTACGAAAACGTACCAGGTGTCCAACCAGCAGGAGCTCGGTAAACTTTTCGACAGCGGAGAATTCAGGAACAATGGATGCCTCCAGCTGGTGGAAATAATCGTGTCCAGAGATGATGCACCTCCGGCGCTGAAGCGCGCTTTGCACATTCAAGACAACGCCACGCAGGTGGATACGGGCTTGGAGACTTGGGCACCGCATCGTTTGAAGATGGGAGGAAGTGCCCCAGTCAGAGTGATTGGGTGGTAGGTGACAGCGTCGATACAAATTCTTTGTGGCTATCCGTTCTGTGTAGTACCGCTTATCGCAATACATATGTTTCTGAGACGGACCAACGGTACGCGTACACATTTGTCAAACATTTGTAGTGATGAATGGACACTTGTAAAACGATCAAGAGTAGGCAAAGGATTTCTCACAGAAGTGTTGCGAGCCTGCGCGCAAGGCAACACGAGAGCGCCGACACGCTTGACGAAGAATGAATGGGGTTGGCCCGTGGCGTAATACCAGCTCGTATCAAAATTGATCAAAACCTGTACATATTTGGTATTTACCATCATAAATGAGCCCCTCAGGCTTTCGGCGCAGAACGCTGAATGCTGAAATACCTGAATGATTCGAATTGAAAATAAAAAAGCCCCCATACAATGTAGTATATTTCTGTTCGCGTTGGTGTGTTAAACCTGCGCGATGCTGCCTCTGCGTTCTTATGATCGCCGCGTACGCCCGCACTAGCAGCGTCAAGCACAATCTATGCCTTGGCATTTAGCGCTGAACTTGGCTGAAGACTCGGACGCCATTGTAGTACCCGAATATGCGCTGGATGATACTGAGAATCATGCGGGTATGGTATAGATCCGACCTGGGGTTTCCCCGAAGCGACTTAAATCCGTTACCTGCCTCACGTCTGAGCTTATCTCCTCCTGTTCCCTTACATACTGTGCTCCAGGCTCCACGTAATGTCAGCGGAGAACCACCGTTGGTGCGAGCCATTCTTCCGACTCAATATATGCAAAGGGACTTATAATCTGCATTTCCTGAAATCGGTGGATTACTACATGAACGCCAAAAACTATTTATACGATTGTAACATGCCATGCTCATTGTGCGGAGAACCCATGTCCATCTGCCACTTCTCTACCATACTGTCTCGCGTACACTAATATTCGTATATTTATCCCCGGCGGTAGCTCAGCGAAGATACGAGGCTTATATGTTATTATCTTAGAAAGTGTCGGTACTATCATGACGTTTACTATTGCTAATCAAGCTGCGAGTGGATTGCGGAGCATGAATGGTAAGTCTTCAGCACTCATACAAAAGTCTTCGTGTTAATGTAGTGTCAGCCTGCATTTTAAACTGCTATCAATCAGAATGGATAGAAGACCCGCTTATTACACTTATCCTCAACTTCGACGTTTACATGTGAAGGATAGATGGTATTTAAATAGGTCTCACAAATGCCCTGTGATTTTCTTCTCTGGAATTATAAAGAGGAGGTTCGTTAGAGATTTCATTGTCTGCATTGCAGCCTGCCGTTTTATTACACAGCGATGATTTTGAAGCCCTTTCTCCTGTTGGCTACTGCTATTGTACGCTCAAAATTCCTGCATTACCGTCGATGCGTATATGTTTGTTCACATTATTAATTTCCAGCATAGCGTTCGCCCGTCTGTGTTCCAGAGGTCCGTTACTCGGAGAGGTTCCTCTCAGTGCTCCTGCTCTCCTTCCCACCTGTCGCTGATATATTATGCAGGGCCACAAGGAGTACACCCGCACCCGCTGTGGCCACCATCAAGACATCTGTTGGGACTTACCAGTACAGAGGTTGCTTCCAGTGAGAACAACCAACTAATAATTCCTAAGTAAATTCAAAGACATTTATATTCATAATTTGAATGCAGAGATAAAATCGGAACTGTTCCTCCTGTCACACATCCAGTTGATACTTTAATCGAAGGATTAGGCGTTTCTGGAGGTGTCAACGCCGAGAGATGCACCGCAGCATGCAAAGCTCAAGGCCTCCCCCTAGCTGGCCTGGAAGGCGGCCAAGAATGCTGTACGACTCCAATTCATTTTTATTCTAGAATTTCAGCTAATTATGTCATATTTGTACATAGTCTGCGACTCATACATGGATATAGTTAATCTCGTCCCCGATTCAGAATGCAACGTGCCTTGTGTATCAGATTCCACAGAGCTGTGCGGGGCGTTCAATCTACTTGCAGTCTACGAAGACACCTCTGCTGCTCCTCCCAGCACGCAAAAATGTATAAATGGTAATATCGATACTCCACGCGACTTCTCCCTCCAGTCCGTTCCATTCCCCAATGGCGGCACTCCCACTCCACTTAAAGCCATTGTGACAGATGCAAATACCCAATTGCTCTCCTTAACGGTGCGGTTATCATTTCCGAGAACACAGGTGTGCTATTGAAATAATGATTCTGATTTGGATATTACAGGAAAATATTCCAGGCGTAACCGCAGGATTCGGATTATTTTTCTTCCAAAATAACGGAAATTTCAATCTGAGTCAAATGGAATTATGGTTGGACATAACGGAACAAGGGGGAACTTTTGATGATTTTGTATCGCTAACTCCGGTTGCGGGCGGGGCTCTGTCCTTTACCCCCAACGGCGCTTCGTCTCCATCACCTTTCAATCAGTACTGTGCGCAGGTAAGTAACACTCTCAATCCCTGAAATTAATTAATGAAAAGTTTCAACCTTTCGTTTCAATAGCCAAGCCCAATACCCCAATTCGGCCCGTTCATTGGACCCACAGTGTTGACCATAAATGGACAATTCAGCCAGTGGGCTCTGTGCCCAAATACGACGGCATCAGGTCGTCTCGACGTCGTATTTGCTCCAATTGCAAACAGTCCGGATTATACTCTTTCGCAGTGTCAAAGCATTGTTATTCAGATGCAATACAATAACATCTGATACATTACTGCCCCCCTCTGACAACAACAGTAACCAAGTTGCCGTCTTTCTCTTTCTTTGCTTTAGGTCATTTTTTCAATATTTTTAGACAGACGTTCGTGCACATTGACGGGATGACAACCACTATATTCTTACGAAATTTCTGTAAAGAGTATTACATACTTTCAGTTCCCAGTATATTTTGAACCTGGTGATGACCCATTACAATTAATTGGAGTCAGCGCGCCTCACCGCTCACACAGAGGACTGTTTTTATTAAGAATAAGGTGTTAATGTAAAGGTAATAATCGGTATCAGTATAAGTAGTTCTATGATCAACTTCCACCAAGCGCCTTCATACGCGCCTCAGCCGCACGCGCCCTCCTCTCCCGTTCGACCTTGGCCCGCATCTCAGGCGTCAGACCCGCTACGCCCTCAGTAGCTCCAGAGCCACCGCCAAGCTTGCGTGAAGTAGAAGGCACTATAGGACTCGCCCTGACCACAGGTTCAACAACCGCAGGCGGAGTCTCAGGCCGGTCCTTCACCTTCTCCCGCTCACGCGCCTCGCGCTCTCGCACGCGGTCCTTCAGGCCCTTGCGCCGCACCTTCTTCTTATCCTCCTGCTCGCGCTCCTTCTCCTCGCTCAAAACGCTCGGCACGCGCGCCGCGCCGAGCCAGTCCCACCATTCTGGGTGAGCTGCCGCGCAGCGCCGGAAGACATCTCGCATTGGCTTGGTGCGCGCTAAGTCGAACGCCGCGCGTCGCGCGCCCGCGGGCCGGGGTGGCGCGCTCGACGCGTCTGAAGCGTTGTTCTCGTCGTCTTCCTCATCGCCCGATTTCGCTAGCGGGACGGCTACCGTGGGATCCGCGCGCGCTTCCTCCAACAGCCACCGCACCATCTCCTCGTGCCCATCATGGACGGCGAGCTGTAACAGAGTCGCGCGCGTCTCACCCGTCCAATCCGGGATAGGTGCGTCGACACCACCGAGTGCGGCCTTTTCGCGCTCTAGAAACGCCTTCAGTGGTTCAAGCCTATTCTTGTGTACCATTTCAAGTAGTCGCGTCCATTTTTCGCGGAGCGCTTCTTCCTCCTTCGAGAGCTTCACGGGCTTCGGTTTCTCCTTTTCTAGTTCGGGAGCTGCGATCGGTACTGGCTTTGGTTTGGGGAGAGATGCAAGGTAGGCATCGTCCTGCGCGCGGAGCTCGTCTTCGGTATAGTGTGAGATTTTTGGGCGCAGAAGCTCGGCGAGGCAGCGCGTGAGTTCAGATTGCGTCTAAAGATATCTGTTAGAGGCAGTGGAATTTAAGATTTTACCGATTATGACGTACAGGACGGCGGGTGGGGAAAGGAAAGGTGCGCAGTCGCTCATCATCCCTGGCGTATGGCGCCTCTTCGTAGTCGTAGAATATCCGGCGATTAGACGTGTTGGCTCGGATCCAGATTCGTTCGCAACCTGCTATGTCTTCTTGCCATTCCTTCAACAGGCCACGAATATCCTTTTAACTTAAATCAGAATCACGCATATTCTGCTGTATATAGGACTCACGTCGCGCAGTGCTTGCTCGCCATACCGTCGAAGCTGTGCGCCAGCACTCTTTGCCGCACCTTTCGCGTTATCATTGGCAGATTGAGAGCCACCTTGCTTTCGTCTGGCTGGTGTGCACGTTAGTTAGTCATAACATACAAATTCCGGGTGGATGGCTTACTGGTGTAGCGATGGAAAGTCTTGTGCAGAAGAACTTCCGTTTCAGGCTTTGGCTTTTTGGCTCTTTTCTTTCGCGACTTTTCGTCCTCTTCATCGTCATCCTCGCCTCGGCTGACGCGGACGATAGCCCCGGCAAAGTGTCCCCCTGCAACCATGAACATTGCCCAGGTGCGTCCTTCGGGAGGGGATGATTGTAATCTCCGTAGTTCATTTAGATAGCTTTCAGGAGTAGTTTTCAGGGGTAAAATCGATCGATAGATTCCAATTTGTGTGGAAGGAGGAGAATGGAACCATGTAAGGGCTGTTATGGGTGGGTTCTTCGACGCTGATTCTGGAGACGATGATCGCGTGTTCAAGCGCTTTGTTTTGTTCACTAGGGTGTTAACCGCGTCTTCATCGTCGTCTTCATCATCGCTCGAGGATGCGGAGCCGGACAAGGAATCATCCAGTCCTACGTCTGGAATGAGAGAGCGTCTATTGATCAAACGTATCTGCGTACCTTCCAAGAGCTGTGAGAATGCCGCCTCTGAAATGGATTGTCCGCCTGTGAGCCGCGTCTTTACGTTGTATCGATGCCAATCGGACCGAAAATGTGCGCGTTGCTCGTCAACGTCAAGGAAGATTTTGCCCTGGCAGACTGCGCATGCCCTCGGACCGGACTTTGAAGCGGGTACAACGAGATCTGGACTTGGAGGCCTTGTTGGCACTCTGTTCACTAGATTTCGCGGGGTCAAAGACTCCAGCAGTTCAGCCGGAAGTGAAAAAATGTGGTACTGAGAGGTTTGCATGGTGGTGGCCCGGGAAACTGTTAGTGGGAAGCAAAATAATGGATGTATTGACGATCTTTATAGATCGTATGGACCGTTAAGTACGTCGTTCACAAAGGAACGGACCCGTCGTGCTGGAATGACTCGCAGACGCGCGGCGGTCGGAGGGAATGGTGTTGACTCGATGAAAGCGGTGCTGAAGAATTATCAGCGCGATGTCAACAGAATGTCATCATCTCGATCTTGTTCTGGAGATAGCCGGCGGCAAGCCCGCATACGCGCCTTCAACCTTATTTGTCCTCAGCTTGAACTGCAACATCCATATACGCATCGCAATGCCCTCCAGCGATTTTTCCGATAGGCCGTCACACACTCTTTGCTTGTTCGACGTTGATGGGACGCTCTCGCTTGCGCGTCAGGTAAGTCCAAATGGCATGCCCCTGTAAATCAGCTCAAGGCCAATGAACACCCCAGTCGGCGACGCCAGAGATGATAGAAACGCTGCGCGCTTTACGGAAAAAGCTTGTCATCGGGTTCGTTGGAGGGTCTGATTTTGTCAAGATTGAAGAGCAGTTGAAGTCTGGAGACAATAAAGGTGAACAATACCGTGCATGTTGAGAGACCCACACCATGATCTGATGAATTGCTAGTCATCGATGAGTTCGACTACGCATTCGCTGAAAATGGCCTAACGGCCTGGAGACTCGGAAAGCCACTCCAATCACAGTCGTTTATCGAGTTCTTGGGCGAGGAGCGCTACAAGCCGCTAGTCAACTTTTGTCTACGCTACATCGCGGATCTCGACATCCCTATCAAACGGTATGGAAATCTGTATACTTCAAAGGTTTTGTTTAATGCTACATGCAGTGGTACTTTCATTGAATTCCGTAAGGGTATGATCAATGTCAGCCCAATTGGTCGTAACGCAACGTACGTTCTTAACTTTTGCTCGGACTGCCAATACTGACGACATTGTAGTATACAAGAGCGTAACGAATACGAGAAACTCGATCTGGTGCAGTGAAAACTTTTATACCTCAATATACATATTCTAATCTATGACATCAGAAAAACGGATACAGACGTAATTTTGTCGAAGCGTTGAAGAAACAGTTCCCGGATTACCCTCTCACTTATTCCATTGGGGGCCAAATATCGTTCGACGTTTTCCCCAATGGTTGGGACAAGACATACGCTTTAGGGCGTGTCGCGGACGAGCAGTTCGATGAGATTCATTTCTTTGGGGACAAAACATACAAGGTCAATTCATAATTCATATCCATTGTCTTTTCTCTTTCTCAAAGATCATCCAGGGTGGAAATGATTATGAGATCTATAGCGATCCTCGGACAATTGGACACAGCGTGAAAAATCCTGATGAAACTATCGCACTGCTAAAGGAACTATTCCTCAAGGATTGAAGGGAATATACTTAACTCCGGGAAAAATAGATAAAAGGTTCATATAAATACCGACAACACGGACATTGTACACTTGATATTGTGAAATACTAACAGACGTCCACTGAAATCCATATTTCTTGGTGAATCAAATGCTGACTCCCAGATGGCTATTTGACGAAGGCATTGGTGTGGCCTTCGGGTGTTGCTATTGTACGTGTCATATTCATCCCCGTGTTGATTACGGTTACTTGATCCCGCATTGCTTTCTTAACAGAAATAGATCTCCCAAATATGGACGAACTTTTAGGCGCCGAACATGCCGACATGGACGATCTTCCACACCGACGTGTCGTGTTCGACTGAGTATTGACATTGACGACGTATTGGAAACGTGTCCCGTTCAACTTGATGCTAGACAACGTGTCGTGCTCGCTTTTCTGGCTATATAGTGGACTCGAGCTACCATATCTTTCCTTGACTCTGATTTTATAAATGCCTTCGAAAGACTTCGCAGATCGCCCTCACCACAAGCTTGTCCTGTTCGACGTAGACGGGACGCTCTCTCTGGCGCGCCAAGTATGTCTGAGCTTTGAACCCCCTCCTTGATAACATGCGTCTAATTCACGACTCAGGCCGCCAAACCGGAAATGATAGAGGCGCTGCGCGCTTTGCGGAAGAAGTACGTTGTTGAAGCACTCGCGGTACTTCGAGACACTTAATTCCCACAAGTACGAACTTGCCAATGTAATATATTGGAAAGGTACTTAAAG